>JALPQI010015186.1:0-30161 GCA_025490895.1 Thaumatotibia leucotreta
CACTGTTGTCTTTGGAAATGAAATAACAGACTGGGAGTGCCTGAAGTAGTGAACGATCGATCACGCCAAGGTCGGCCGAATTCGCTTCGATACAGCGCGGCTGCCCTACGCAGAAATCAAGTATCTCGAAATTTATCAAAAAAAGTTTTTTTACACCATTCGATTCACTGTTTTAAAATGCATTTTTTAGTATTTAATTTTTTTTTAATAATGAATATTTTTCTAAATACAGAACTTTAAAAAATCCAAGTATCTTTTTTTAACGGGGTATTCTACGCTAAAAACAAGTATATACCCTAATTCTACGTTGAAATCAAGTATCTTGCAAAAGATACTTGAAATTCATATAGATAACTGAGTTACTTGACTTCAGCGTAGAAATATTGATATAGATCGCGGAGTTACTTGACTTTAGCATAGAAATATTGATATAGATCGCAGAGTTACTTGACTTTAGCGTAGAAATTTTCATTTCATTAGGATACCAAAACCTTATAATTATATGTTTTATTTGAGTTTCGGGTAGAAATTGTCCTGTGGTACCTTTTTAATTCAAGTAATGAATATGGCTGTTTTTTCATAGTTCGTATACATACGTGAAGTGTTATTGAAGTGCTTATTATCTGATAACTGAAGTGTTTTCCTGGCTGTATAAGTTATTTAAAGTGAAAAGACGCAAAGAACACTGGAATGGTTTCATTCAAATGCTCGCCATAGGGCAAAACAGATAGTTTCTACATTATGTTTAGAAAATAATAACATGAGTAAAATTCGAGAATTGTGGTAGTTTCTACCCCTAGTTGAATGTGATGAAAAATTATAAAAATGACAACTTAAGGAATTTGTTATTGAAACTTGGTCGAAGTTTGCTTCAGAAACGGATATGAGACTGTATTTTATATAAAAATAATTTGAATTAGGAATAGAAAGTAGTGGACTTCTTACAGAAAAAATAGTGCACGAATTACCAAAAAAAAAACAATGTCTTAGGAGGCAGAGGTCAGCAAAAAAAAATTGGCAAAGTTAGTGCCCTTAATGCCAAGTAATTAGCAATTATTTTTAACCCAATTGCAATAAAATTCACAATCACTAGATTTAATAGAGGAAGGTGAACTAGTTAATACAGATGTTTGAATAAGGTTGATTTATATAGGTATTTTTATCTTTATGTTCTGTATCAGGTGTAAATAATAAAATATACATACAACTATATTGTATATTGATTTATTGAACAAAACTATAACTTTCCATTGTTTTTATGTCTTCCACGCCTGCGTCTAGATATTTTCCACAGACTGTCGGTTTTGAAGTTCTTTTTCGGTTCGGTATTTGAGGTATTTGTAGTTTCCTACAATTTAAGTAATTGATCTAATTTTTTAATCATTTCTGTATGAGAAATACTTTGTTCCAGAAAAAAAAAACTTGTGCTACATTTATGAATTTTAAAACAACTTGCATTCAAACAGAATAGGGGCTTCTTTTCCGTGAAATACTTGAAATACATACTACATTAATATATTTTACACAAGTATGACATACACTAAATTATTGGCATCTAAAATGTAGTATAAAATATGCTTGTGTTACAAACTTATAAAGAAGAAGCTTACTAAAACACGAAATTATATACAGATACTTGTTTTTTTGTAGAAAAGCTTTAAAATTATCTTATCGCATTCTATGCAGAAAACTGTTTTTGCATTTTAAAATGATTGGCCTCATAATTTTGATTTTTTTTTATAGTTTCCTATTAATGATGTCTTGCATAATAAAACACAGCAATTTTAATGCTATCATTTAACTAGTAAACATGTAATCAAGAAAAGTCTAAAAAAAACGTATTTTCGCTCTACTGTAAAATTTGTCAAAACACAGATACTTGATTTCTGCATAGGGCAGCCGAGCGGTTCGAAACTTGCAAGGGCACGTGAAACTTTAGCGGTCGAAATAATTTCAAACACAGTGTTATAATTCAGTACTTAATGTTTTTGAAACTTATGTAACATCATGACATTATGACATGTTATTTAGCCTAGCCTAGTTAGGTTCTGGGTTCGAATCCCGGCGACGGTATTATTTGTGTTTTTATTTATAACAAATATTTGTTCCTTGGTCATGACTGTCTATGGATAAATATCTATCAAACGGGTTACTCACGTAATTTAAGTCGATAATAGCTCAACATGTTTCGATCCATTTAGAGGATCCTCATCATGGAGTAAGCGCGACCAAAGCCCGACGTGTACTGCGGGTTTGCACTCTGTTAGAGCTAAAGTTCGCAGCACAGAAGAAAAATGAAATGGGTGATGGTGTGAATCAGCCCTTAGATAACGGTCCGTTTTTTCTTCCTTCTCCGTCCCCGCCAGCGCTACCGAATGGGTCCAAACATGTCGAGCAATTATCGACTTAAATTACGTGAGTAACCCGTTTGATAAACATTTAATTATACAGACACGTAAACACGGTAAATTTGACCAGTCTCTATTTATTTAATAATTAAAATATTTGTTGGTAAATAGCCATCTTATATATAACTTACATGAGTTAATTAGCCACTCACTGCTTGCCACAGTTAATTGTCACCACTAAACATAAGGTACAGCACTTTTAGCGCTAAGGTCCAAAGGTCACTTAGAGACACTACATATTGCTTCGTCATGGACCTTATTCAGCAGCTGCAGGTGAAGATGGATGAGCTGAAGAACACTTTTGTAACTCAGATGGCTTCTTTTGAGAGCTCCATTGCTGATAAAAATATCCCAGATAGTTCTCCGTTGCAATCCGATTATAAGATCTTCAGGGAGTACATATGGAGAGCAGTGGAGTGTCTCCAGCAGCAGATGGGATTTCTATTGGCATCAGTAGAAGATTTAGAAACCCGTTCTCGGTCAGGCATGCTGCTTCTTCATGGCATTAAGGAGACGGAGGGGGAAGATGTCACTGCAATTGCAGCATCTGAGTTTAGTAATACTTTAAAAGTTGAAAATATTACAACAAATTCCTTTTTTGCTTGTCATCGCCTTGGTAAAAAGCAAAATCCCAAACCTAGACCCATATTGGTGAAGTTTGGTTGCTTGCGGGCCAGGGCTGCAGTATGGGCTGCGAAGAAGAATTTCAAGGGCTCCGGCAAGACCATCTCTGAGTTCCTTACTTCATCTCGTCATGCTGTATTTTTGGAAGCTCGTCGAATCTATGGAGTCCAGGGTAGCTGGACTAGGGATGGTCGTGTCGTTGTGCAAGGCGGCGATGGAGCACGTCATAAGGTGACGTCCATGGCGGAGCTCCTTTCACTTTCTTCGTCAGTAGCCGCCACTGCGGCTCCAGTTCCCGATGAGGTCCCTGGAGTCTCCTCGGGTCAGTGCGCCGAGGTCGCCAAGAAACCTGCGCCGGCGATGAAGGAGCCCGCGGGAACTGCGCGTCGCGTTCACAACCTTAGGAAAAAGAGTCCTGCGGCTTCTGCTTTTCGGTAGTTGCGTATTTCAGTATTTATGGTATTTCGTTAATTCTGTATCTCTTATTGCAGTCCTTATGCTTTTAAATTTCTTCTCATACCTTCATGTTGCGTTAACAAATTGTTTTTATTGCCATTGCCAAAAGTAAGTATGACGTACAAGTGTCATTTTGACAGCGGTAGATGGTTGCGTTCCGTTTTACTAGTTTCGACATGTATTTTTCTATGCAATAAGCTATTGTTGTTTTTATTATTTTTTTTTTGTTTTCCATTTTTGTTAATGCTAGTTGTTATTTCAAATTAATCACATAAATATTATGTAAAGTAGTAATAACTGTTGGTGAGCTAATGAGAAAGGTGTAATTTTAGTTTGTTACTTTGTTACAGATTGTTGTAGTTTTTACATACGCATTGGCTTATACGTATATTTTATATTATATTGATATATTATACTTATAGTTAGTACCTTAATATATATAATTATTATATGTATATTTTGTTTTGTATTCAAAAGTATAGTAGTAGTATTCTAGTTTATATTTTATATGTCAGATATTTTTAACGAGAGTCAGGATAGTGAGTTCTTTTCCTTGTCATCTTCTAGTCACTATGACACCTTGAGTGAAGCTTCAGATATATCTGATTTGTGCGATCGGCTGCATAACACTTTTGCCTTAGCTAAAAAACAATTTAATGTAGTCCATATTAACGCACAAAGTGTACCTGCTCATTATACTGAGTTATTGTCGTCATTTGGCTCTAACAATAATATTGACGCCATACTCATATCGGAATCGTGGCTCAAACCATCTTTGCCCTCGACTCTCTATCCCCTCCCTGGATACCGTTTGTTGCGTAATGACAGAACAGGTACTGCAGATGGTAGCTCTAGCATGATGCGTGGCGGTGGAGTGGCAGTCTACTTAAAAAGTGATCTGCCTTGTCGTGTTGTTTCGGAGTCTCCTGTTGCCCACTTGAACTCCTCGGAGCACCTTTTTCTTGAGGTGACTTTGCATCATGCTAGGGTGCTCCTTGGTGTCTTCTACAGCCCTAATTTGCATGTCAATTATTTTGATGCCCTCGAAAGAACCTTGGAAGATCTTTGTCCCCAATTTGATCACACCATAATTATGGGTGATTTCAACACATGCCTTTTAAAGAAAGATATCCGGTCCTTTAAACTTCAGTCCGTTGCGACTTCCCTTAACCTTAATATTCTGCCTTTTGGCCCTACCCACTATCCCCACAATGGTCCTCCTTCACTTTTAGATCTTGTTCTAACTTCTTCTCCAGATTTGGTTGTTTCGCATGGGCAACTCAATGCAGCTTCCTTTTCCTGTCACGACCTTATTTTTGCTTCTTTTAAAATTCGTCCACCCAAACGGAGGCATAAAATAGTATTGCGCCGTAACCTTCGTGGTATTGATATGCAGGCACTATACGATGACCTTCGCAATGTTGACTGGAACAGCGTTGGATGTGTTGGTAGTGTGGATGGGATGGTTGAGACTTTTAATGATAAATTGCTTGCGATTTTTGATCATCACGCTCCTTTGACACCGATACGCGTACGTCACTACCCTGCGCCCTGGCTTACTCCCGAAATTAAAGTTCTCATGGAAAAAAGAAACAGAGCTCGCATTAAACTTAGGTCCAATCCTTCTGAAATTAATCAACATCGTTTTAATTCGCTGCGTAATCGCTGTAACAAGGTTTGTCGTGATGCAAGACGTCGTCATATTCACAAGTCCATTGACGAATGCCCACCGACTAAACTTTGGAACTTTTTAAAGTCTATTGGGGTGGGAAAAGTGTCACAGTGTCCATCTGGAATATTTGATCTGAATGGTATGAACTTACATTTCAGTTCTTCTCCTGCCTCTATTGACCATTCCATTAAACAACGTACACTGGCTTATCTTTCTCGCAAACCCCAACCTGATTCCCCTACCTTCGTTTTTAATGAAATATCCCCTCAGGAAATACTTTCCTCTCTCAAGAATATTAAGACGAAGGCCATTGGTGAGGATGGCATAAGCTTGGACATGCTTATGCTTGTGGCGGATAACATTGCTCCCGTTCTTTCTAAAATTATTAATTATTCCTTGTCCTCTGGTACTTTCCCATCTATTTGGAAACAAGCGCATGTGATCCCACTTCCCAAAACTCCTAGTCCTTCTAGTTTTTCCCAATATCGTCCCATCTCCATCCTTCCTGTTTTATCAAAAGTAATTGAACATTTCGTGAATCGCCGCCTCTCATCACATTTAAACAGGCATGGCATGTTTAATCCCCTCCAATCCGGTTTCCGCCCCGGGCACAGTACTGTCACGGCCTTGGTCAAAGTTACCGATGACCTTCGTCATAATATCGAGGACAGGAAGCTGACTCTGCTGGTCCTTTTGGACTTTAGTAGTGCCTTCAATACAGTAGACTTTGATATTCTTTTAGGTATACTTAATACGCTAAACATTTCCCAAAGCGCTTTATCTTGGTTCCGGAGTTACCTCTTTGGCCGACGCCAGCGTATAAGAGTTGATGACAAAGTCTCGGATTGGGCCGACCTTGCCGCTGGTGTCCCTCAGGGAGGAGTACTTTCCCCTCTTCTTTTCTCTATCTTTATTGACGGCATTACTAAATGTCTAAAGTCCAGTTATCATTTATATGCGGATGATTTGCAGATTTACGCAGCAGCTAGCATTGACGATCTGTCATCTCTGTTCGATAAGGTTAATTGCGACTTGCGGTCTATTCGAGATTGGGCATCTAATTTCGGTTTAACAGGAAATGCTAGGAAGTCGCAGGCAATTGTCATTGGTGGTCCCTATTATGTCTCCAAACTGTCGACATCGTGCTGCCCAATGTTATTTATGACGGAACTGTAATCCCCCTTTCCTCTACTGTCAAAAACTTGGGCATCATCCTGGACCAGACACTCTCGTGGACGCCGCACGTCACTGAGGTTAGTAGGAAGATGTTTGCTTCGCTGCACTCTCTCAGACGTCTACAAAATTTCCTTCCTTTACCTACTAAAGTCACTCTGGCTCGTTCCCTTTTACTTCCCCTTCTCGATTATGGCGACATTGCCTTTGTGGACCTCAGAGAGGAGCTTCTTGACAAGCTAGAACGTTTGCAGAATGTCTGCATTAGATATGTATTTGGTTTGCGTAAGTACGATCATGTTTCTGCCTTCCGCACGCAGCTAGGCTGGTTGCCCATCCGTCGCCGTAGAGATGTGCATGTTCTGTCATTACTCTTCAACGCATTATTTAACCCTTCGTCCCCTCCATACTTAAATGAAAATTTTAATTTTTTGGCGACTGCTAGTGGTCATCGCCTGCGCTCTAGTGAAAATCTCACTCTAGCCATTCCGCCTAAAAAAACGAGGACATTTTCAAGATCTTTCACTGCCTACTCAGTAAAATTGTGGAATGGGCTGCCGGTGGACATTAGGCGGTCGCAGTCTGTTGCTTCTCTCAAGGTGAAACTGAAAAAGTTGTGGCTATCAGACTCGTAAAGTTAGGTATTATGTAGGTACGATGATTAATATTTGTATTACATACATATATATATATATATATATATATATATATATACATGTGTATGTAATATATACATATATATATAGGTTAGGTATATATTAGTAGCAGTATGTTAGGTATATATTAGTTTATGTTAGAAATTATAACATGTATTATATTATATTATTATACAAATGTACAGGTGATGCGTATTTGTTTAGTGATTTTGAGTTGGTATGTAGTAAATTTGAAATTTTGGCTCATTTAAATTAAGTGCTCATTATTAGTTTGCCTCTCACTGTATTTTTGTCTTGTATATCCTTTTATGTTATTTCAAGGGTTAGCTGGAAGAGATCCCTGTTAGGGATAAGTTCGCCTTTGTACATATTCTTATTTTTACTGTTGTTTTGTTTTTACTTTCTGTAAACTTGTTTATGTGCAATAAAGTTATATATACATACATATACATTAATTATATTTGAGTCTCACGTTAGTTATAATACTGTCTATGTATTTAAGTATCCACTAGTATTTGTATTTATAATTATATATATCGTCGCCTGGTACCCACGTCACAAGCTTTAATTGAGCTTACAGTGGGACTAGGTCGATTTGTGTAAGATGTTCCAAGATATTTATTGTTATCGATTTAATTTTATCAATAGCCTATTTCAGTCCACTGTTGGACATAGGCCTCTCCTATTCACTACGTATTACATTAGTAGGTAAATACCTATAATCGCGTCAAAAGGAAACGGATTGGCGATCGCAGTAGTGTGTCCACTGTGATGACCCTGCTGCCTATTATTAATTTTCTATGATAAAGGAATGGTCGATGATGACTAAATCCCGTAGTCGAGTCTTATGACACCCACGGGAAGAGTTGGAGTGGTGACAAATGTATTCATACTGCAGTCACCATGCGGGAAACTTATGTAAGCTTTCGTGAAATTTAAAAACCGTAAAAATAGGAATAATATGAATATGTCGCTATAAACTCTACTAAAATTATGAAAGCGAAAATAACTGTGATAGACATATCAGTAGCCGTACCACATTTTACGCTTTCACGCCTGAACGCGAACCATTGAAATTATTAACTGGAATTAAATTTTTGACGGCAATGACTGACATATTTTATACCGCATGTTCAACATCAAAGATCGATTTAATAATATAACGGTATTTAGAGCAATTAAATAAACATGTTATACATACACGCATAATACACGCATGTGCGTAAATGTCGGGTTCAGTTTTGGCACTTTGGTGAAGTGGCGTCTGGCGTCTGTGGTGACAGATTTTGTATTAGATTAGGCATCGAAAAGGTTAAGGCAATTTATACAAATGATAAAATTGTCCCAAATCATGTTTTATTTTTCGGATTAAGTCGCGTCCAATCATAACTTAAAATAATTTAATTTAAATGTTATATGCCATATTCCAAAAATAATACCGAAGTTTACCAACGCTGGAGACGGGATTTAAACCCAAGTCCTCAGCTTTCGTGGCTGATGTTTAAAAATACAACTCAAAAAACATTTAATAATACCATTTGAGTAGTTCCAGAAAATAGTTACGATACAAGTGCGAAAAAAGTAAGTTCGAAACGAGTGGCAATATTAAAACACAACCGAAGGGAGTGTTTTTAATCGACACGAGTTACGAATTTTCTTTCGCATGTGTATCGTACGATGTTTTTCAGTACAGATGGCCCTCTGAAGTTTCGACCTGACAAGAAATTTATGGCTTCACGCACTTTTGTGTAAAAAAAGCATCATTTTTACTGAAAATATAATTTAATTTAATTGAAAATTATGTGAAGCCAGCAAGGGTAAATCTCCAAATAACATCCCTCAAGTAACATATCCAAAATTCAAGCCTTAACAAGACACCCGCGAAATTCAATCTGCCGCCTAATTACAGCCGAGGACGTCTTTAGTTAATTAACTAGAAAGTTGATCGTTCCTTGATTAATGTATTGCGCTTGTAATTTCATTTTGGATTTATCTCGTACCTTCTGAAGGTTTTTGGGGAGATCTGTAACGTGAAATGTTTACTAAATATGAGGACAAACATGTCATCGAGAGAAAAGTTTATTATTCTACAATATTCTTTATTGCACACCAAAAAAGAGTAAAATAACAGGTGTACAGTGTTACAAGTATAGGTATTACAATGGGCGGTCAGATCGCTAAAAAGCGATCTCTTCCAGACAACCTCAACCTGAAGGTAGTGAAATAAAACATATTCTACGCCTATTAATACTTTAAATTTACTTCGTATGATACAAACTATCGCTGACTTTTTTTTGAAATTTTCTGTCTATACTAGATGTTCATTCTGCAATCCTACACGATAACCCATAAGTAATAAATGTATGAGAATGACAGAGTCGAACGGAAAGTCACCTGAATAATACAGAAATATTTGGACGTAGTTAGCGAAAAAGATACAAACTCTGAAATTTGTCACTGAAATATATATTTTTTTTCATTTTCATATAAGCTTTAAATTGAAGTGACAGATTTTTGTAGACTAGATACTTTTCCATAAACTATATCCAATTTTAGCTGAAATTAAAGGTTGCAAATTCAAGTTTCGTCAAACATATTTTCCCGTTTCTAGCATTGTATTTTCCTTGAAACTACATTACAAAGCTTTATTAAATTTTCACGTTACTCTAGTTTCACTCCAAACTTTCATCAAAATGCCGGACAGTAAACAACGCTAGAATCGTTATCAGTTTTTTTGTGCGAAACATTCCGAAACGAATTTACTGGATTCAGGGTGCTGGCCGTTCAATTAATATTTGAATCGACCTCGAGGTCACTGGGGTTCGTTTGGAACCCTTTTTCAGGGTTACGTATTGAATATGAACGTAGAGAACTTAATGAGAGTTTATACAGTGAATATGAACACATATGTTCTACATGCACACACACATAGAAATACAAAGATACCTACCTACACATGCACACATACACTTATACATATTCCTCATCTTCACTCATTCATGTGCTTTAGTTTGGTAAAATACTGTAATATTAATATGTACTGAGGCTATCATTATAAGTTCCTATCAAAGAAAATTTATCTAAATATTAACAATGGATTGTGTTTTTTAGAACAATGATATTTTAAGCACAGCAGAATCAATATAATGTCATAGAAAAAATCGGTATAACGGTTTGACTTTTTATGAAACTTAAATTGATATTCATGGTCTGGCAACCACGTATCGAAGCAGTGTGGGCAGACCTACCACAAAATCGTCCGACAACCTGGTCAGTGTCGCGGGAACCCGCTGGAGGCAAGCACAAAACCGGCCATATTGGCGATCATTAGGGGAGGCCTATGTCCAGCAGTGGACGTCTTTCGGCTGAAATGATGATGATAAATATTGCTAGGTTGACTAGTTGGCTGCCAAGGGCCTGGTCATCCCTTGTGTTAGTCTTAGTATTAATAATGATAGTTTTTATAACTGAATCGAGTGAGTTCGATGTGCATAACATCAGTGCCGGTTGTGCATTGTGCCTTGTAGTGTATGATGATACGTTGTGAATATTTACCCCCTTGTTTGTCTCTTTCAATCTTACATGCATATTAACAAGCCTGAAAGTGACAAACAATACTTAACGGCTTACTAATTTAGGAGACGTTTATGAATATGGGGGTTAGACTGCAAACTTGACCCTGCCTACGAAGCTGGAGGTTCCGGGTTCGAATCCCAGCGAGGGCATTATTTGTGTATTTATTTATCACAAATATTTGTTCCTTGGTCATGGCTGTCTATGTATTTAAGTATCTATATGTATCTATCTATTATATATATCGTCGCCTGGAACCCACATCACAAGCCTTAATTGAGCTTACCGTGGGACCAGGTCGATTTGTGTAAGATGTCCCAAGATATTTATTTATTATTTATTATAAACTACTTGCTAGAACTTTGGTGGAGGAAATAGTTACCGTTATGATAACAAAAATAAACAAAATCACAAAAGAACCCTCGTCATTTAAACTTTTTTTTTCATCGTCCTCCGCATTTTTATTAGATTTTCCTTAAAGACAACTTTATCTTCGCCTAAAAGAGTTCAGAGGCCGTTTTGCGTACTTAATTTATATTGCCCATCGGGTTCATTGTGAATACTGTTCGATTGAATTGTATATTAAAATGGGTGAAAATGTATTGGGACTAACTTAAGGGAAGGGTTTTTACGTCAATAAAGTACAGTCAGTAATAATATAGGTAGTATCTACACATTTCAGAAGGCATGTCCCAGGTAGGAATAGGGATCAAAATCGTCATAATGTATTTGTAGCTGACGTTAGAAACGACAGGGCAAAAATATGTATACTCCCTCTGTCTAAAGCGACATTAAAATATAGTGTGTAAACGTTTCTACTTTCTATACGGTCACAAGTACACAGGAATAATTTAAAAGAATTCCCAAACTCGATGTTTTTTACGTATGAAGTTACCAACATATTATTTTTCTCAATTTATGTATAGTCAATAGTATCTTAATACCTACCACGAAGGCTGCAAAATTATCTGCCACGCTTATGTTGATCGAAATAAAGTAATCAGGTATTTTTTGGCCATCTTAATATAAGATAAATACTATTGCATTTCACTTCCATCCAAATAGCTCAACCGTGCGAAACTGTCTTATAAATTTGAAATACCGTAGAAACGAAGTACCGAGATATTACTAATTCTACGCTAAATTAACTACATTCTGGAACACTCTGAAGAACCTTTTATTACAAAATTCTTGTTTCTACCCTACGCACTGGGAGTGAAATGATATTTATTAAATACGCTACACAGTGCTTCTGTGACACTTTTGATGTATATTCACACTTATTGTGTCGTTTAGCCAGTTGCCTGATAAATAAAATCTGGAAAGTCTGATGTGCACAATTTCTTAGTTCTCCCCAGAATCAGAATTATTTGTTTTCATTAACTAAAATGGTCGGTGACCGAATAATTCGTTTAAATCCGTCAGATAACTTTAGTGGCATAGAAATTGTAGTATTTCTTAGATTTATGGGCTGTCCCAGAAGTAAAGAGACAAGATTCGAATGAAAATATTTAATAAAAAAATCTTACAAAACACTACTATTTACATTTAGTTAACTTCAGAATTTCATTTTATTTGCTACTTTATATGAAATTTGCTTGTGCAAAGGCTCTGTAGCCAATTTTTCTAAGGTTGATTGCTACTCGTCTCATTACAGCTTTTCGAGATCTAGCTGTCACACTTTTAGCCAATTTAGTCCACGTAGTGGCATGACGCCATATTCGCCCAGAATATAATTTCTTCCCTCTGGTAATGCTTATCTATGAACGAAATTTATCGCATTATCAAACGTTCTCTCAAATAAATACGTGCGGTCATAGAGCCTGTGCAAATATATGGTTAAGATGTATTGCCATTTTGGTCTATGGCTTGTCAAACGAGATATTTATTGAAAAATTTGACCTTTGCTACAATTTTTTGCGAATAATCTACGGAGTCCCGTCGAGTCGCATGTTAGTATTGCTTCCCAGGAATATCCGTTGGGTTCACGGGCACGTAAGTCTCATCATCAATTATGAGAATTTTTTCAGTGTTTTTTCATACGCTCTTCGGCATCCTCTTTTAGCTCGCACTTCTTGGTCCTTAAAGTACTTAGGAGCTGACAGTTTTGCAAATGCTTTAAGCTTTAGGTCGCATGTTTTAATACGAGCTATACTTGACTTCGATATTTTCGATTTATCCGCAGCAGCTCTAACAGACATCGAAGGATTCCGTTCATACACTTTTTTTACTTTATTTATGTTCATAGCTACGGAAATAGTACATTTTTTTCCCGGAATCTTCCTAAAAATGTGTTCATGCCATTCTTCAAAACGCTTCCATCCTACTCCCTCTAAAGAAAAATTACATATCGTGTCCGTTTTTCCATAACATTCATAATTCTGAACAACTCTTTAGCAAGTACTTCGTGATCAGCTCTTTTCATTATTATAATTTCAATAATACAATCATATTTCCCACTACATATTTTACAGACAAACGGGTCTTAATCGCGTAAACTTACGTTTAATTATATCCTGACGTTTCGGGCTTGTGGGAAACACGTCGTCTTTCGTGAAGGATTCCCGTCACTTCATAGACATTCTTAAGGACATAACGCTGGAACCAGGAGACTTAATGGTGAGTTTCGATGTTGAGTCACTTTTCACCAATGTTCCGGTTAAAGAGTGTCTAGAAGTAGTTCGAAAGAGGCTTGCTGACAATGGGATAGTGAGTTCTGTCATGGTTTTGCTCCGGAATTGCTTAGAAGGGAGCTACTTTTTATATCGAGGGGGGCATTATCTCCAGATCGACGGAGTTGCTATGGGTAGCCCTGTGGCACCGGTTTTAGCAAATATCTGGATGGAGCATTTCGAGGCCAGCATAGATCTGCAACCATGGGCAGTGAAATTATGGAAACGGTATGTCGATGATGTCTTTTGCGTTATGAGAGGTGGCAAGCATGAAGTTGAGCAATTACTCCAGTATCTCAATTCCATTCATACTAAAGTCAAATTCACGTATGAATTGGAATCGGAGCGCAGTTTGCCTTTTCTGGACGTGAAGGTGATAGGTCGAGATGATGGTTCTTTGGCGCACACTGTCTATAGGAAGCCCACACACACTGACAGGTATTTGAACGCTCTGTCTCACCACCACCCCCGCCAGCTTCAGTCTGTGGTTAATTCTCTAAAGAACAGAGCACATGACCTTTGTGACCCTGAATTTCTAGAAATTGAGTTATCGCACGTTCAGGAGGTTCTGAAGAGAAATGGCTACATAATGAGCAGACGGCAACCCAGACGAACACCGAGGAAGAAACATCCAGATGTTGCAAGGCGAGCAGCATTTTTGCCTTATGTCAGGGGTGTAACGGACAAAATAGGTACGCTTTTGAATAAGTATTCCATACCAACCGTTTACATGCCGTTATCAAAGGTGGCAGGTCATCTAAGGTCGCCTAAGGATGTTTTACCTTATCACACACCGGGCGTTTATAAGATCGATTGTAGCTGTGGTAGTTCCTATATTGGGGAAACCAAATGCACCATAGCGGAAAGGGTCAAGGAACATATCACGGCTGTTAAAAAGCGTCAAACGAATAAGTCTGCTGTGGCCGAGCATTTGTTGGAGTCCGGACCTAACCACTGGATTGAGCTCCATAACCCGAAAGTCCTCTCAACCGAGCGTATACATCATAGCCGAAAAGTACGTGAAGCTATTGAAATTAAGAAACATCGGAATTTTAATCAAAATGAGGGGCAAGGAATCTCGTCCGCGTGGAATCCCGTGATTTACAAATGTAAGCGTGGTGAAACATCCATTTTTAAGCCATTGGATGTTGTGAGTGTTGTGTTTAGGCCTAGTGACAACCCTAGCCTAGAAGTGAATAATCAAGATCAAGTGCGGGTAGTTCGAAAAACCCGCGCAGCTCGAAGGTGTTGATACATTCTCTCGCCAGTCTGCCTGCGACCACGGGTGTAACGTCATGCCCGAAACGTCAGGATATAATTAAACGTAAGTTTACGCGATTAAGACCCGTTTGTCTGTAAAATATGAGTGATAATCGTGAAAGTTTAAATCAATATATATTTCCCACTAAATTTTACAGATTTGAGGCATACGGTGGCCATGACAGTAATTTTTCTTCAAAAAATTAAAATATTTTTAAATAGTTCGAAATTTGAAATTTGTCTCCTTACTTCTGGGACAGCCTTTATATAATTTAATTGTTTATAGTTTTATTCTGAGTGAAGCAAACTTTAAAAACGCGAGACTTTTTCAAAGTTTTATTCAGAAATCAATTATGTACTGTGCAATACACAATAAGTACCCATTTAAATAATTTACCATAGTAATTCAATTTATTTAAAATCAATTTTATGTTTATATATATTTTTTTAATGCATGTTAGTTGTAAGATCGTTTGAAAAAACAAGTCCTGCCAAATTTTTTACCGGTTCTTCTCGGGTCAGCGGTGTAGGGTTAGAACCGGAAGTAGTTTTAATACTTAGACCATTCAAAAGAGTTTGTATTTATTCTAATTCGAATAAAGAATCATTTGACTTTGATTTGACTTTAATTTCTATTAGAGCCACCTGGAGTAAACGTACGGTAAGAGTACGCAATCTCATAATTTTCAGTCCAAAATATAAGTATCTGTGTACCTACAGTTAAGGCCAAGCCATACCGTGTGCAACACGTGCGCGTGCGCGTGGCGAGCGTAAGTGCGTTTACCCATATGAATCTACTAAAATCTCTGTTATTATTAATGCCTACATTATTCATCTGCTACCAAATACAGTTAAATGAAGACAAAAAGGCAAAAATTCCATCAAACTAAAAACAGGTAAGTAAAATGACCTTGTAATTATAATTTGACCTTGAATACTAAATATTTCAATGATACAAAAGTATTTACTGAACTAAGTCCCGCCGGCGGCCACAAATGATGAAAGTTTCGAAGTTTCAGTCGCCGGTCTTAGCAGAACGAGTGCTCAATTATAAATATTATAATAGAGGCTTTTATTAGAAACCTTGCAATTACTGGGTATGTTGTGGCACTTGTAACGATTCGTGGACTAATAAGGAAATGAGCCACACGCCTAATAGATGCCACTGGTAACCAGAAGGCTGGTCAATATTTCGCTCAGCGAATACCTAAGAATTGCCATACAACATGGCAATGCGGGGCCAGCCTTCTGGGCACACTGCCCATTGGCAGCGATTTGGGAGAGATTTTTTATTCGTAATTTCTTCTTGTTTAATTTCGTATATATTTTATTTTATGAATAGTTTTTATTTTAACTACTTTAAGTATGTATTCTAAGCCATATTTAAAATGAATGTCCTTATAAATTGATTAGAAAATAAGAAAAATAAATACTATTTTATCACCGTGGTCATTCCAACCAAAGTATATAGAACAGCTGTGAGGCCAGCTATGCTATATGGCTCGGAGTACAGATACCCAAAAGGTGCACGTAAATGAGCTAAAAATGCTCCGAAGGGCCGGAGGAGTCACACGCTTGGACATTGGGCAAAGTAAGAAACTAGTATATCCGGGACTCCTTCAAGGTTGTTGATGTAGCCATGAAATCGAGGGAAACGCAACTGCCATGTTACGGGTACGTTACGAGACGTGAAGAACAACATTTGACCCGTAAAGTTATGGACATCGAAGAAGGTAAACGAGGCAGAGGACACCACCTGGGTCAGAACCGTTGCCAACAATATGAAGACGTTGGAACCCAGAAACAACCAAAAACCACCTATGGACTAAGCAAAAATGTATTAGGGGGGGCGACCCCAAATAGGGATAAAGGCAAGGCGAGAAGAAGGTCATTTCAGTATTTTACTCGTAAAGTATTCTATAAACCAAATTATTCATGATTTTTTTTACATTTTTCGGACACACGGATCAAAATATATAGGGAACACTTATCGGCTTTATTCAATCGCTAATTGCGCCCGGTACACATAGGCTTCTAAGCTTTTTAGTGCGAGGTAAAGCACCCTGTCTTAGCGTGTTTTGCAAAGATTCTACTGCTACCGTCAAATTATGAAATTTTAAATATCTTGTTCATATTATCCATAATTCCAAGGTCATACCATCCATCCAAGCACATATTTTACAATCATTAAGCGAGCGTGCTTGGCAGCCATTTTGGTTGCTAGCGACGAGTTCCATCGGCCTTGCTTTGATTACTATAGATTACTGAACAGCAGATCTGAATCTAGTGCCCTTACCATAAATTCACAAACTATAGTGTAAGTGACCTCGTACGGTCGGCTCTAATAATATGTATACGATTTTGATCCTTATGCGTTTGACATACGTTCCGAAATGTGTACATATTATTAGATGTGATTGTATGGTCGCCTGCATTAAATTTGTTGACACCTGCAGGCCTAGCCATACAATAAGCGATAAGTAATAAATGTATGAGAAAAATTCCTACGAAAAGTCACGTGACCATTTCCATACTTATGGTCACGTGACTTATCGCTAATCGTATAAAATTGCAGAATGGTATCTGGGGGCTACCACAATCAAATAATGAGATTTAGTTTAGAACCTAATCTGAATCGCGATGTGTCATTTCTATAGAATAACTGTCAAAAACTGACAAGCCGAAACTGCATTTAGTAGATAATATGATGGTGGTAAAATACAACTACCTCTTGACTAAGGAACAAATATTTGTGAACACACAAATAGAATAGATGCCATCAGGGACCGGAACCGGTATTTTAGAAAAACCTCGAAATGGTCCAATATTTTAAAATGTTGTACACTCTTTAAGTACTACTCAATATTTTATGTAATTTACAACATAGCATTTTTAAATTAATTAATTAACCTAGAATTTATATACCGAAGAACAGAAATAACCGTTATTTTTAATATAGAGAAAATACCGGTTTCCGGTCCCTGGATGCCATTATAGGAATCGGAACCCGGAACCTCTTGCTTTGTCAAACAGGGTCACTGCCGACTAGACTTGGAAACCGCCATTCAACTAATATCGATATTTGTTATGTATCGACATTGTTCTGTTTATAATTTGAATGTTAATTGGAATTCCCAAGCTTTACGTAAATAGCCTAAATATTATAAGCAGTATTTTAACTCTTTGCCAACAATATTATAATAAATCTATTTTGCCGCGTAGTGGCGGCAGTAAGCAACTAAGCATACATTGTTACCACTCCAAATTTTCCTGTTGGTGTCGTAAGAGTCGAATAAGAGATTCGAATGTCACTGAATATTCGTTTATAAATGATCGATAATGAGAAGCAGCAACATCATTATGGACACACCACTGCAATCGCGAACCCGCTTGCCCAGCGTGGCGATTATAGGTGTTTACCTTCAAATGTCACCGCGTGATGACAGCAGTAAGAATACCGTTGTCTCCACCCCCAATCTTGCTGTGTGTGTCCTAAGAGTTGACTAAGGTCACTAAGAGATGTACAGTCAAGGGCATTAATATACAGGGTGGTCCAAACCTTGACGTCAAAAAATTTTTTTTAGATTCCTCACGTCATGAGCTATCAGAATATACCCCATGTATGTTAGCCGATTTTTTGTAGTTTTCGAGTTATGAATTTTTGAAAATTTTTTTTTGAGAAATTCTGGAATGAAGAAATTTATTAATAAAAAAAAAAACTGTTAGGTTTTTTAACTAGTTTCTTTTTGTAAAAGTATTACTACAAATAAAGCATTTACTGACAAAAAAATTAGCGTCCTCACTTTGATACAAGTAGGATAAAAAATACCAAAATCAAAATTTTACGCTAAAAACGCATCAAAATAGCATTAATAATGTACGTAAATAAAAAAATAAAACATATCCCAAGGATTTTTGGTAATGTAAACACTGCCCTAGATCTTAAACCTCCGTAAAAGCAAAAAAAAGTGATACTTAATAATGAGGATTTTTCGGAGTAGTCGGTCAAATAAACTTAAAAAAAAACTTCAAAATTTTTAATTTATAAATAAAGTGAAATTTCGTTTGTTTTGTTGTTCTTATCAATAAACAAAGACAGAAAATACCACGAAAACTCAATTTGTGTAGTTATTCAAGTAATTTTTTACTAATTTAAAATTTTAAGCTTTTTTAAGCTTATTTGACCGACTACTCCGAAAAATCCTCATTATTAAGTATCACTTTTTTTTGCTTTTACGAAGGCTTAAGGTCTAGGGCAGTCTTTACATTACCAAAAATCCTTGGGATATGTTTTTTTTTTTTATTTACGTACATTTATGCTATTTTGATGCATTTTTAACGTAAAATTTTGAATTTGGTATTTTTTATCCTACTTGTATCAAAGTGAGGACGCTAATTTTTTTGTCAGTAAATGCTTTATTTGTAGTAATACTTTTACAAAAAGAAAATATTAAATAAACCCAATAGTTTTTTTTTTATCAATAAATTTCTTAATTCCAGAATTTCTCAAAAAAAAAAATTTCAAAAATTCATAACTCGAAAACTACAAAAAATCGGCTAACATACATGGGGTATATTCTGATAGCCTATGACGTAGCGAACCTAAAAAAAAAATTTTGACGTCAAGGTTTGGACCACCCTGTATATACACTTCTGCATACTGATCCCTTATAAATGTGTCTATATATTAATGCACTCGACTGTAAGTTTTACTGAATATTCGTTTATAGAGACTTGATGATGAGATGCAATAACATTGCAACATCATATTATTATGCAACTCACACACACTACGATCGCCGACCCGCTTCTCCAGCGTGGCGATTATAGGTGTTGACCTCCTAAATGCGTCTATACACATAGTTAACAGGAGAGGCTGATGATCATCATGTAATGATTAGGTGGTCTATAATATAATGTGTCGCTTTTATCCACGAAACAAGATCATTTGTGTAAAATAGTTCCATGACACGTATTTATAATATGAAGTTAAATAACTGCAAATACACTACGTATTACACAACACAAAGACACATATCTAATATCTATAAATACATAGATTATTGGGTTCGTTGTGGTTAACTGAATCAAATTTACATTTGCGGTTTACCAATTACGAGCTCAGTCGTTTTATTGTTAAATATGTATACAATTGTATTTCTGGCATAGATAGAGGCAATCCATCTAAGTCCTCAGGGCCAGGGTAAGCAGCGCATAGGCGATTTTTTATGACTATGTCCATGGGCCTCAGTTCCTGCTTTTCATCAGGTGGGCTGAAAGCTCAGTTGTCTACCTTCGTCACATAAAAAAATCGTCACTAAAAAAAGGAAACGAAAGGAACGGAAACAAAAAAAGGTGCAAACAAATATAGTTGACTGTCTATAGCATACGACATTTTTGATACATATCGTGAAACACATTCGCAGAATTATTTTTAGGTTAATAGGTACTAATAATTATCAATAAAAATGTAAGTATGTGAACGCAAAGATTAAATTTTAAGTTGGCGATAAGACAAAGATCTCACAAGATGTTCTGAAAGTGCGTGATTATGAAATAATGCATTTTTTTAGGTTTGTTTACATAATGTATGAAAATGGTCACGTGACTTTTCATACGAATCTATCATTCTCATACATTTGTTACTTATCGCTTATCATACACGATTACAGAATGGCATCTTCGCTAGGCCTGCAATTTTCTAATACAATTAGCCGACCTAAAACTCTATACCAAAATACTAGGATTCATAGCTCTTTTTCAGTTACGGAACCCCAAAACGAGCATTTATACAAACATAACTCTAAAAGCACTTTAAGGCTCGCATTCGAAAGGAAACGCCGACTCATCTGTATACAGGATGGTATAAAAGCGGGCCATTAACTTTTTGCCGCCGTTACGCCTTTCCGGGCACCCTGTACAATGGGGCTAATATGGGTACAGTGATGTGGCAATAAAATGGTATAGGAACAGTGCATTTGCCTGATTTACTGATACATCCGGAGTGGATCTACCCACGTAAAGTCTCCGCGTACAGAAATTGCGAAAAATGTAAACAAGCCGAACATTCAACTTACTTTAGATGTTTTTTGATGCGTGCTGTGAAATTTTGGAATGGGCTGCCGCTGGCCCTCAGACAGGCCCAGTCTGTAACGTCACTCAAGAACGGTCTGAACAAATTGTGGCTCCCCGACAGTTTGTGAAATGGTTGAGTATTTTATTTATAGATATGTATTATACGTACATAAATGTATTTTACATTACAACTATATGTGTATTATATGTACGAACAGCATTTTTTATCATTATTTACTGTGCCCGCCTCCCGATTTGCGTTAAAATTTTCCTAAAATGTAGGTATTGCCTTATATTGGTAGGACTTTTACAAAAAAAATGAATATTTTCGACCTACTTTTCGTCTTCTTAGGCTCCGTAATTATCGAAAAGCTATTTCCAGGTATATAATAGTCCAAGATAACTCTAATTTGAACAAAAAGTAAAAACATAGATAGAATCCGTGGTCAGTAAATACGAAATGTAGTTAAAAAATATCCTACCAAATCTGGAAGATTTGATCACAATGCTCGGACAGTCAGAGGCATCCATCAGTGAACCACAGACAATAAATCAGAGAGCGGCCATAGATAACGGCATCCATTTGTCTATGGCTCGTTGATTTTTTATGGCATTAATTAATCAACCTGTTTGAGCTTTTTAACGATTGATTTAGCAAATAAGATAATTTTAACAACGCGTTGTAATTTTAGGATGTAATTTACATCAGTTATTATTTTACAACGCGATGGATAATAAATGTTTTCATCACACTTGCGTCTAAGCGCGCCATTGCTTGCGCGCGTAGAGGGAGTAATAGAAAAGTGAAATTCCCTAGGGAGTAATAGAAATTTCAGTACGCCATTTAATAATATTATATCTTAAAACGTATTTTTTGGTTGGCAAGTGTGATTTAAAACATTGTATGCATCACGGTCGGTAAGCGGAATACTAACTCGAGTCATAAAAGCCCTCCGCCTAACGGCGTCGGGCTTCTAACACTCACGTTAGTAATTCCGTACTTACCTCCCTTGATGCACAATGTACTATTATTGTGATATCGAACTATAATGTGTGATGTTTGACCTTAGTCTTTGGATGCTTATAAAGGATGAAGGAATTTGATCCGCAAGTAGTATCAAATTAGAACAATTACGTATAGGTACATAGGGCTCGTTCAAAAATCATGTCGTCGTAAAAGTCATAGCAGATAGCACACTGCTAGCACGTCACGCGTACGTGACGTGCACGCCACGCAAACGGTGCGACATTTTTTTATATATTTGGGCATTTTCGCGAGAAGAGATACAAAAACTTATTTTTCTGAAACAGGTAAATTTTATGTTTTTCCTGCTCAGAATCACGAGCTCTTTCGATCCTACTAGAAGAACAAAAGTGTCCCAAATTTTTGTTTCTATTACGTAACCGTTTTTCAAACACTGCACAGCGGTTACAAAGTGGAGAGCATGTAAAATGTATGAAAAATGTGGGACTATTTTTTTCTTGTACTTTTTTCTCCTAGATTGAAAGAACTTGTTATTCTGAGTAGGAAAAACATTAAATTTACCTACCTTAAAAAAATTTTTTTTTGGATCTGTTCTCGCGAAAATGCCCATTTGGCAGAACAAACTGGCTCCTCTCCACCTGATCGTAAGTGAAAAGAGAAGCCCAAATGCGGCGGCAACGAACAGGAGACCAGCAGTAACCTCCACTACACTTCTGCGGATGGGACCGCAGACGTCGGCATATGCATCCACAGAAGAATCTTCTCCTGCGACTATATATAACATGGACGTCTAACGCCAGCTCAAAAATGCCCCAAAAACAATTGTTCAATTGTGCCAAGATGGGCAGGACATAGTGCGTTTCTTAACACCGCGCATATTTTGGCGCAACATTTTTGACATATGTTCATAAAATATAGCCAATCAAAACTTTGATGGACCAATCACAACAATTTTTAATGGCGGTTTAAGTTGTCATAGGTTAACATTGAAATTCATTGCCGTGATGCATTGAAGAGAAGGTGACACTTGTCGACTAAAATTCAGGACCGTTTTTGAAAGGCAATTTAGTGTGGCGTGCGGCTTTCATGTTTTATTTGTTCGTAGATATTCACCAACCGTCCACACGTCTGTTGATCGTTCAATCTGAGTTCAATCTCGTCAGACGCTACTCGCGAGAAAAATGGACGTTGAAACTGTAGTAGCTGCAGCTATTTATTTGTACATAACAGTACTTTTAAATAACGAAACTAATCTGTTGAACTTGATAGTTGATGGAAGTTGTTAGTAGTTACAAGCACTAGAAATCTAACACATTTATTAATTTAATATATGTGAAAATCGTATTACCCGCTAATAACGAAAGCGCTCTGTCCAATGCTACTTACAAAAAAACCTGGAATTCGTTATAGATTTCCTGTTATTCAAAAATAAAACTTGTCTTAAGTAATTTAAGTGCAATCTGAAAAACGTGAAACATTATTGACAATACCCAAATCGCCATCTCATCATCATCATCATCAGCCTATCACAGTTCACAGCTGGACATAGGCCTCCCCAATTTCACGCCACCGTTCTCGATCTTCGGCTGCTCGCATCCAGCTCCTGCCAGCCATCCTGCGCAAATCGTCGCTCCACCTTGCCTGAGGGCGTCCTACACTACGCTTGCCGAGACGCGGTCTCCACTCACAGCGTTAGCACACCTCCGCCGCGGAACTGAAGTAGCGAAACCGCTAACATTTCGCTACAGTTTGTCCGTTGTGAGACGAGCGGAACAATAGCGAAACTGCCTGTTCTAGCGCGTTGAACTGACGATGCATATATCTCTCTCTCGCGGAACATCGGCGAACTGCTCCGACGTCGCGCATACCTCCGCGACTTTTCCGCCACTATTTGAAGTTTCGCGTTTGTTTCGCAAGCGAGTTGTGGCTGTCGACAGATTTTTCATGGCGGAACAGTGAAAAATTGTAGAATTAGATATTGAATTCACCGAAAAACTAATACAAGATCTCAGAAACAGACCTTTAAATGCCGATTTCTAAGAATGAACTTTTGATCAATCTTTAAATGTCAAAAGTTAATTCTTCAAAATCGGCAACTATATAGTCCGTGGGCTACTCGGCCTGAAATTAGAAAACGGTATAATTTGGGGGTACCAAGTGTCCTTTTTACAGTAGTTAGACATATTCATAAGGATGTTAAAAAAGTATGATAGACATCTCAAAGTGGTAGCTAATAGGCATACGGGCTATTTCAAGATTTCCGTTGTATGACAGGTATGGTTAAAATTAGGAGGTATAAATTTTCCTTTTCACGGCTGTTAGGTAAGCTTATAAAAACGTCAAAAATGCAAGATTGCCATTTATAAGTGCTACCTAACAAAAATGGGGGCCAATCAAAGATGGTGGTTCTCAAGTTTTACAAAATCAAGTACATCTCGAGAACTATTAAATATATCTAATTACTCTCTAGAACAAAATTAAAGGCATATCTGTAAGCTTCATATCTTGCATATACACCATATTGCTAAAACCAACCAATAATTAATTATGACCAAATTTATGAAAATTTCGTGATTTTGATTTTTTTTGTGTCGTGTTTTTACATAGTAGTCATGACGCTAGAAAAATTAAATATTTTTTTAAAGATAGAGTATTTAATAAGCTTTAATTTGATGTATATAACTTGTTGGTGGTATTAAAAAAAAAGACCCAGAAAAAATATTTAAATGAATTGTAGTCATAATCCACCGTATACTTAGTGATTTAAGAGGCGATGGAAGTGGCACTCGTAAATAATAGTGCTTATTTCAAATAACCAAGATTGAAAAATAAAAAAAAAATCGCCTCTTAAATCACTAAGTATACGGTGGATTATGACTACAATTCATTTAAATATTTTTATGGGTCTTTTTTTAAATACCGCCAACAAGTTACATACATCAAATTAAAGCTTATTAAATACACTATCTTTAAAAAAATATTTAATTTTTCTAGCGTCATGACTACTATATAAAAACACGACACAAAAAAAATTAAAATCACGAAATTTTCATAAATTTAGTCATAATTAATTATTGGTTGGTTTTAGCAATATGTTGTATATGCAAAATATGAAGCTTACAGATATGCCTTTAATTTTGTTCAAGAGAGTAATTAGATATATTTAATAGTTCTCGAGATATAATTGATTTTGTAAAACTTGAGATCCACCATCTTTGATTGGCCCCCATTTTTGTTAGGTAGCACTTATAAATGGCAATCTTGCATTTTTGACGTTTTTATAAGCTTACCTAACAGCCGTGAAAAGGAAAATTTATACCTCCTAATTATAACCATACCTGTCATACAACGGAAATCTTGAAATAGCCCGTATGCCTATTAGCTACCACTTTGAGATGTCTATCATACTTTTTTAACATCCTTATAAATATGTCTAACTACTGTAAATAGGACACTTGGTACCCCCAAATTATACCGTTTTATAATTTCAGACCGACTAGCCCACGGACTAATATAGGTAATATACTAACTTAGTTATAAGGACTATAAAAACCCTAAAATTCGTATTTTGCTTTGTAATGTCCGGATTTAACGGGTTGTGTGTTCGTATAGTTCTTAAAAACTTTGTGCCCTCATTCTGAAATAAATAATGTATAAAAACGATCTTCATGTGACTCAAATTCTTCACATAATTGGTTTTCGCCTAACTATTTCATCTTATTATAATCTCGTGCACCCAGATTCTACGTCTTTTAATGTTAATGCCATTTCTTCTTCTTCGGATTCTGAAAGCGACGACATTTGGTTTCTATGCAGGAATAACACTAACGATCGCGTAGGAACATTTCGCCGCGAAACTAGAGTACGATTCCGCGGCATGTGTAGTAACGTTTCGCCGCGAAACTTGTGTTGCGGTTTCGCGTTCTCGTTTTCGCAGCGGAGGTGTGCTAAAGCCCTCAAGAACTCGTTCACTCGTTCGAATCGCCATCTACCAAACCAGGAACTTTCGGGCATGCGATGGTAGACGGCGGCCGACTGACGGCGCGTCGGACGTGTGGTCGCGATGCCGGACGCTCGCCCTTGAGCCCTTTGATCCGGGCCACAAAAACCGACAACAAGCGGATCTGTGGCGGACGCGTCCGCGGACGTCAAATACCTACCTGCAGATGACCAAATCACCCCCTCCGTCAGAGACATCACGTGTAGTGGAGGCATTACTGTAGTGCGTAAGTAAACTACGTTTGGCTTTGTGCCTCAGAATTCATGCTTCATTATCAAACGATGTATCCGCATCTATTCGAACAGCTTTCAAATTGTAATTACCGAGTGATGCGAGTAACGATCGTTAAATCGGAATCGAGTTTACTAGAGTCGACTCGATTGTGTTTCGAATAGCGATTAAAGTCAAATTGGGGAAACTGAGACACATAAACATGTTGTTTATTGTTCTTTTAGTGCTGGTTTCATATGGTAATTGTCATGTAGAAGCCATATTGAATGAAAGAAAACATGTAGGGACCAAGTTTTAATATTAGGGGGCAGATTAAATGCGATTCAGCTTCACAATTTTTAACAGGATGCTTAGCCAAGTTGCCAATCGCTAACGCTTTATAGCGTATCGTAGTTTTCCCTCTCTATCACTCTTTCACATTAGTGCGACAAATTACAGGTTTTCGTTTACGATTGACGATTAAGCCCTGTTATTCTTTGGAACTGACACATTGCAATTCAGATTAGGTTCTAAATGAAATTACATGAGTAGATCGTGGTAGCACTGAGCCTTTAAATTATTAAATATGTTTTCACCTAGTTCCAACAGTTTTCATTACGGCCTTGGTCCAAAAAGGTCCATATTTTTTAAGCACAAATCTTGACAATGCCATTTTATATGATATAAAAAAATACAAAAACATCTCACAAATTTTTGCTTAACTTATTTAAAAACCTGGCGTAGAAACTTTAGGTTGATGGGACCCCAGCGCATGCCAATTGTTTGACGTAACTAAAGACCAAAGAGCTGGCGACTTCCTCGCACAACGCATCAGTATTGCGATACAGCGAGGAAATGCCACCAGCATCCTCGGTACAATGCCACAAGGGCCAATCTTAGATATAGGTTATGTTAAGTAGATTAGTCAGATTTAATCTATGTACATAAATTTTAGTTATGAAAATAAATATAAAAATAACTTTTAATTCAAAATAATTAAATATTTTAGATTAATATTAAGATTTTTTCAGCGATCCTACAAGTATTAATTTAATTTTATCAATTATAGTCACTAGTCGTAAGAAAACTTCACTTTCTCAAGTGAAACTGGGTCATGGTATACAACGTGTCCCGGCGTGACGTCACGCTTACGTCTCCATTAGTAATTAACGAACGCCGCATTAGTGAACCTCCGGCCAAGATTTCATTACAAGAGTGCGTATTGATCATGAGGGATTAAGAAATGAGTGGCGATGTTTTAAAACACGACCAAAGGGAGTGTTTTAAATCGACACGAGTTACGAATTTCCTTTTTTGCACGTGTCTCGTACGACGTTTTTTAGTACAGATGGCCCGAAGCCATAGTCCGAAGTTTTAGACCTGACGTAAAATGAGCCAAAGGCACCATCTGTACTAAAAATATCTAGAAACATACTTGATACTAGATAATCCCATTTTCTGACTTAATGCCAAGTATTTGAACGACAAACGGGTCTTAATCGCGTAAAGTTTAATATTGTCCTGACGTTTCGGGCATAACGTAGCACCCGGCAGGCTCCTGTCTGGCGACTACGGTTCAGTCTTCAGATGTGATCCCACCTCCAGCGTTGATAAACTTTGCTATTTAATATTTAAACATACATGGATATTTAAACAGTTTTTTTATTATTATTAGGGTTCCGTAGCCAAAATAGCAAAAACGGAACCCTTATAGATTCGTCATGTCCGTCTGTCCGTCTGTCACAGCCAATTTACTCGGAAACTATAAATGCTACAGTAACGAAATTTGGTAAGGATATGTGTTGTATGAACCGCTACAGGATTATGATACTAAATTGTAAAAAAAAAACCATTGGGGTGGCGGCCCTCCATACATGTAACTGAGTGATAGAAACATTTTTTAGTTGTAAATAAGCGTGTGGGGTATTAATAGAAAGGACTTTGAAAATGATATGAAGGTTTATAAATCACATTTATAAACCTTCATATCATTTAAGCATATTTAATCAAATCGTTTTCGAGCTATCAGCTCTCAAAGTCTGAAAAATGTGTATCTCCCCCTCTATTTTTTAAACTACGCGATATAAAATTCTAAAAAAAAATATTTGTTATGCACATTAATAAACTCTATCAAAGATGTTTGGTTTGATTGAATTATCTCCTATAGTTTTTGAGGTAGGTTGATTTAACTGTATTTTTTTAATAATAAATTGATAATGGTACTCGTTACGGAACCCTTTGCGCGGGAGTCCGACTCGCACTTGGCCGGTTTTTTATGTTCGCTTGTTTTTATAATAAATATACAGCAAAATAATGTCTTCATCACTCGAGTCACTAGACATTGTCGCACGAATGTTGTTCCGCAACTGATGCAAAATAGTCTCATTAGCGTAGTACCGTGTGCGCAAACGAGTAGCATACCGGCGTTTGAATAGCCTCGTGAGTGATGGGGTGAACGAATCATATGCGGTGTCTAGATTTAGTCTGTGGTTTAAGCTCAGCCTAAAACCTGAATCTGAAAATAGAAGGCTTAAAGTGGGATATCGATCCTGCCTACATTAGCCTGCTAGCTGGATTACGTAAGCTGCATTATGTAGGACCGTTCAACTTTAAATAACTAGAGCAGTTAGGAATATTTAAGTGTGTGACCTATCAAAGCCATGTACAGAAAGTTAGCATTACCTTTACTTAATTTTCCCTTTTTGATAATAAAATAACATATATCATGTGACAATCAGGCATAAATCGACTTAGTTCCATGAAACCGATTTACAAGTAAAAGCTATATATTCAAGCTAATAGCAATTCAAGTAATAGCCAGTTCTCTGGTCACCAGTGGCGTTTACGAGCCGCTTCTTGAGCTCCTTAAATAACTGATGGGCTGGGAAACACTGGTCCCCAGGAGCCAAGTGTTTCTACCCCAACCGGCACAAATATGCAGCAGGAATCTATAAAAAAAATATTTATTTCAGATAATTGATCCATAGGTAGTTTATTAGTAACATTTTAACTTAATAACTATGTTAGTGATTACATTACAGACACATTACAAACAAATTACAAAATTTAGACCAGATACTGGCAAAGAACCTACGATCGGCCGTGGCCTCATCCTACTTGGCCCTGCCGATGGCCACTTCAACCCAGTCTCTGGTGATACGGCAGTCAAGGCTTTCCGACAAAGCCCTAAGGAGGCTATTGCTGCTGCCCCGCACTCGTCTGAGTAGCGATCCGTCACGCTTGCGCCTGATAGCGAAAAAGTCGTCTGTTCGCACTTCGGCAAACATGCCCGATGCACTACAGTGCTTTGGCCGCCACATATTTGCTATAGCTGCATATTTGTGCCGTTTGAGGAATTCAGCTGCTTCCGCAGCCGCTCCGGCTTTTTGCGAGGTTCCTGAAAGATAGGATGTGTGTGCAGCACGTGCAAGTACGTGTGTGCGTGGCTTGTGCGTTGTAGCGTATGTAAATGTCATATTAGGTGCTTGCGTGACGTGCAAAAATTTAATAAATTAAACTATACGAGTAATGTTCCTATTACCTCGAATAACCAAGGTTTTCCCTGGCCACTGGCCACTTCAGCTTTGGACCGGCGTGGTAATAACATTGCAATAAAGTCGCCACTGGTCAGCTATCTGTGTTGGCGCTAGTACCATTACCGAAGTTGTACGAACCATGTAACCATGTCATTAAGTGGACTGGCTTGGGCTGCTGCCAACTATAATAAACTTGTTAGTGGTCCTAAATGTTGTTTTGGGAACTTAATGTATGCAGTTGGTATGCACTTTCAAAGATTGCATTTTCGAGTATAAAATAGGGCACTTGATTTCGTGCTTTCCTACAATAATAATAAGAAGATAAAAAGAAGACAGCCAAATTCTGTTATAAGCAATAAGTCATGTGTGCGAATGACAGATTCGGACGAAAAATCAAAATAAATATTATTTTCAAAACTACAATTTATGTACATAGATTAAATCGAACTAATCTAATTAACCTAACCTATATCTAAGATTGGCCCTTGTGGCGTTATACCGAGGATGCTGGCGGCATTTCCTCGCTGTATCGCAATACTGATGCGTTGTGCGAGGAAGTCGCCAGCTCTTCGGTCTTTAGTTACGTCAACGAGACGTTTAGATGAGATTAGATTAAATGGATTAAAAACTACGGTATTGTAATGTACACTGCCAAGTCCATCACGGGACTAACAGGTTTGCCTTTCGTTCAGATATACTTTATACATAATATTACACGGGCTTTCACCATTGAAATACATTCTATAATGAGAGAACGGATTATCCGAAGCTTGTTACGACATTCAAAGCAAAATGGCGGTAGATTACTTTGGCTCAATAAAAGCGTAATACCCTTTGCAAAGCTGGTCCAGAAGCATGAAA
>JALPQI010015187.1:0-21576 GCA_025490895.1 Thaumatotibia leucotreta
ACCACAGGTAAGGACTTTGTTATAATTCAGAATGGCAACGGGAATATTTACAAAGAAGATGCAAGTCTTAAGACAAACTGCATGTCTTCTAACAAATTTGGTATTGGATGTGTAAAGAAGAACAACGGTCAGATAAATGCTTCATTTTCACTATTATAACACATTTATCTAAGACCACATAGTCCATAAAACCATATAGTTGTTGAATACCTACATTACATTAAATAGCAGTCACAAATGCAGACATGATTCTGTTATTTAAAAAAGTGAGTTTCCATGGCTGTATTGATTTACTGGCAAGTTGCCATCACTAATGTGCATAGTTTAGAATATTGATTTGGTAGTGCATGCTAAAACAACATTGAAGAAGGAACTCTGCTTTATCTACTGTATTTTTTATGAGGCTATTTCACTTATCATTGACAAGCATTTTTTTGATGTAGGTTTAAGTTCATTTTATTCCTTGTATTGATGATTACCAGAAAAAAATAATTGGACAATCTTTCACAAATTATTACTTGTTCTCATGATTAGCTCAATCTAGCCCTATTTTGTGAATACCAAGGAATGATAAAATAGGGAATACAGTAACACATATATATTTAATACATTCATAGAAAACAACCATGGCCAAGGACCAAAAAATGTGACAAATTATTCTTCGCCAACTCCCTTATTTATAAAACTTTCAAATTCTCTACAAGTTCAAATTAGTTGTCTCCTCTTTTGATGACATATATAGCCATAGCATGAGTTAACAAGTAACATTTACATTAGTAAAAGAAAACTATGAAAACGAATAAACTTGCATATATTAACTAATTTTGACTTCATTCTGACATTTCAGACACTTTACAGGGTTCTGGTCTGCGGATTTACATTAGTATTTATTCAATGCGTAAAGTAGTCCATCACACTCCATTATCACTACCAGTGTAGTGTGACAAACTGGTTTACATATCAAGTTAATGTAAATGTCACCAAACTTGTAAAACTGATTGCAGTATAATTAACAATTTGAAAATCCTTCTTAATGAAAAATACTTCAGTCCTCTTGCAATATATCTAGCAGGAAAAAAAATAAGCATTATCAAATTTCAATGTAAATTCCTTTTCTTCAAAAGTTAAATAAAATATTTAAGAAATAATACCAAAATAATCTTATTTCTCCTTGATGCTATCTATAAAAAACTTATGTACGTCATATGGCTGTCATGCTTAATGCACAATTTCATATTGATTGTGGCTGTGATAAGGTATGGTCTGGTATGTTATCTACATATTTCCTTGGCTGTATGGTACGATAGTTATAAGTGACTTTTTTAATGATGACATATGTAGCTACGTCAGCTGATCTCGCTATTCTTTATGTCACCAGATATGATTCCTAGTTCTGCGGGTCAAGGTGTGTGATAAGCGAGTTAAATATCACGCGACTTATCTGGTTCTTAATTTTTATTATTTATATTGATTTAAAGTTTAAACTTTCATCGTATTCACAAATAAATGATATATTCTAAATTAAGATATAACAAAGAAAAAGACCATGTTCACCAATATTCAAGGTGGGATTCGAACCGACGTTCTTAGCTTATGTGTACAGTTGTGCAACAATCAATAAAAGTTAAACACCAAATATTGTGAAGCAAACATAAGTCTTAGTAATTAGTAAATTAGTATTAGTAAATCTAAAGGTTAATTTAACAACAGATTTAAACTACTTTAAAAAAGATATCATCCTTGATACAAGTTTGTTGTTTCATCATCAGCCTATATTAGTCCACTGCTGGACATAGGCCTCTCCTATTAACTTTGCGTATAGACGCATTAGGAGATAAATGCCCATAATCGCCACGCTGCGCAAGCGGATTGGCGATCGCAGTAATGTGTCCACTATGATGACGCTGCTGCCCAACATCAATCTTGTAGAACGGTCAGTGACACTTCAATCCCTTAGTCGACTCTTACGACACCCGCAGGAGGAGTTGGGGTGGTGACAAATGTATTCTTACCTGTTGTTTCATATAGTACTTATTAAGACAAACCCAACGAGTCCAAACTTGATATTGACATAAGAGTAATGTAAACATGTGGCATTGGCAATAAAGTCGTGTTCCGATATTTAGTGCCACCTTGTTCGCTCCCATGTACAGTCCAGTAAATTTAATGTTTAGCACTTTGCGGTTGAAGTTAAATTGGTTGTGTTGTATGAACTAAGCACGTCCAACGTAAAGTGAGCCATAAACTGCTAAACATTCAATTTCCTCGACCGTACCTATACAGGAGAGTGTACATGGAATTGTTCACTTGTAGGATATCCATGCTGAAGCTGGCGCTGCGGTCCTCCGCGTGGGTGAAGGTGTCAGAATGGGAGACGCAGCAGGAAGGCTGGACGCGGACCAGGGTCGCGCTGCAGCATCATCAGGTATACTTGTACTGAAGCTGGCGCTGCGGTCCTCGGCGTGGGTGAAGGTGTCAGAATGGGAGACGCAGCAGGAAGGCTGGACGCGGACCAGGGTCGCCCTGCAGCATCATCAGGTATACTTGTACTGAAGCTGGCGCTGCGGTCCTCGGCGTGGGTGAAGGTGTCAGAATGGGAGACGCAGCAGGAGGGCTGGACGCGGACCAGGGTCGCCCTGCAGCATCATCAGGTATACTTGTACTGAAGCTGGCGCTGCGGTCCTCGGCGTGGGTGAAGGTGTCAGAATGGGAGACGCAGCAGTAGGGCTGGACGCGGACCAGGGTCGCCCTGCAGCATCATCAGGTATACTTGTACTGAAGCTGGCGCTGCGGTCCTCGGCGTGGGTGAAGGTGTCAGAATGGGAGACGCAGCAGGAAGGCTGGACGCGGACCAGGGTCGCCCTGCAGCATCATCAGGTAAGTTTACTCACGGCCCTGAAAATTCGGCAGCTTAAGAGTCGCCAGCAAGAAATACTCAGCTCCGGTTTTATCCGGCCGAACTTTACCATACAAATTGTCTAAAACACAACCAATACGTATCAAAATGTCTTTTTTCGCTATTTAGGTGTTGTTCCCATATTAAAAGTTACTCAGTATGACTTATACACGGTGTTCGTGAGCATACTGAAAGATTTTAATGCTGAATTCCTGAGCACATTTAGAGTATTTAATGTTATATAAAATTTCCTGGATTCGGCTTGGTTCCAGAGATAATGAACCTTTTTTCGAAATAAGTTTTTCGTCATAAAACTTTTTTTTGATTACAATGCTACCACAATGTGTTCTAATATTACCACACCTTTTGCCTGAAAATCAAAAAATAAGAGTAGACTAGGCGAAAAAACCTGTCGCAAAAAAAAAATTTAAAATGAATTTTAACAAATTGTTGTTATGATAAAAAGTATTGGAAATGTTGAAAAATATTCAAAAATGCTAAAAAAAAGAAGAAAAAAAATATTTTTTGTGGAATTTGACATTAGGTCTCATAATATTTTTTGTTTATTTTGATGTCCAGAATGCATAGTTAAAATCTTTCGCAATACTCACGAGCACCGTGTATAATATACTTAATACTTATGTATATACGATGTGTGCGAGTTATTAGTGACTCAGGAATCACCGTGTGAATAAAATTATAATTCTTACGTCATTTCAGGACACAATAAACCAGCACATATCCAACAACCGCTACAGCGACGCCCCCTCGTGGTTGCCCGACGACTTGCTCAACGTCAACAGTCTGGACGAACCGGACAACCTCATGACCAAACTGAACGGCAACCAAGATGACAGTGTTACTGTTAAGTTACTGTGTGGTGCAGATTTGTTGGAGTCCTTCGCTACGCCTGGGTTGTGGGCTGAGGAAGACGTAAGTAACTGAATAATGCTCTAATATCAACAGTTTTGGGTTAGTCGGGCAACCTCATTACCAAACTGAACGGCAACCAAGATGACACTGTCACTGTTAAGTTACTGTGTGGCGCATATTTGTAGGAGAAATATAAATATCAACAGTTTTGTGTTAGTCGGGCGACCTCGTGACCAAAGTCAATGGCAACCAAGATGACACTGTCGCTGTTAAGTTACTGTGTGGTGCGGATTTGTAGGAGTAATATAATTATCAACAGTTTTGGGTTAGTCGGGCAACCTCAAGACCAAACTGAATGGCAACCAAGATGACAGTGTCACTGTTAAGTTACTGTGTGGCGCAGATTTGTTGGAGTCCTTCGCTACGCCTGGGTTATGGGCTGAGAAAGATGTAAGTAACTGAATAATGTTATAAATATCAACAGTTTTGGGTTAGTCGGGCAACCTCGTGACCAAACTGAAAGGCAACCAAGATGACACTGTCACTGTTAAGCTACTGTGTGGTGCGGATTTATTAGAGTCATTCGCTACGCCTGGGTTGTGGGCTGAGGAAGACGTAAGTAACTGAACAATGTTATAAATATCAACAGTTTTGGGTTAGTTGGGCAACCTCATGATCAAACTGAACTGCAACCAAGATGACACTGTCACTGTTAAGTTACTGTGTGGTGCGGATTTGTTAGAGTCCTTCGCTAAGTAACTGAATAATGTAGGAGTAATATAAATATCAACAGTTTTGGGTTAGTCGGACAACCTCATGACCAAACTGAATGGCAACCAAGATGACAGTTTCACTGTTAAGTTACTGTGTGGTGCGGATTTGTTGGAGTCCTTCGCTACGCCTGGGTTGTGGGCTGAGGAAGACGTAAGTATATTAAAATATTATGGAACCGGGTATTTATATTTAAGTCGATGATTGCTCGACATGTTTCGACCTATTAAGAGTGTCCTCGTCCGGGGCACCCCCCGTCAAAGCCCGACGCATACTCTCGCTAGTGTCGCTTGGTTGCGAACGGCAACCAAGATAACACTCACTGTTAAGCTACTGTGTGGTGCGGATTTGCTGGAGTCGTCTGCTACGCTTAGGTTATAGGCTGATGTATAAGTAACTATAGAATGATGTAGAAATATATGTTTTTATTTTTATCTTGGGCGTTAACACTTGAACCCCTCATTCTCATTACGCTCAAGATTCCACTTTAGAATGTAATGGGATCCCTCGCTTCATTCGCACTTTAATAAACGCCCTCGCCGAAAACATATTATTTTGATCCCTTGTGACACAATCTACTATTTTGTTTGGGCGTTAACGCTTGAGATTCCACTTTAGAATCGCTCACTACGTTCAGGATTCTATTGTGGGATCCATCGATACATGCGGGCTTCAAAGAACGCCCTAGCCTAAATATATAGTCGAGAGCCCTTCGTGACACGACCAGACTCACCCCGGAATTCTGGTAGCATTTTTGAGCTTGCATAGGGACTTCTCGTTTATCGACAACCGATCATACATATGTATAACGATATATCGTCGGTTGACAATCAAAACTCACTAAGTAACAAATACCTACTTGAAATTGAGATCGTATCTCAGTTCTGATTCATAAACTGACATTTTATAGTGAGTTTTGCTTGTCAGCCGACGATATATTAGAAATTAAAATAATAATATTTTATTAATCATTATTAATATTCGTAGGTTTCTTATGGCTAACTATTAAACATTTTTCGCTTGAAATTGCTACGAAAATTGCTAGAGTCTGGCTAACGAAAGCTGAGAATGAGTTTTTTACGGAACTTTTCATATGGCATCACAAGCTGAATTGTCAAACGTCATGTTCTGTCTTTCGTTCGACTTGACACCCATTGCTCGCTTTCCACAATTGCAACGTTTTAAGGTGTTTATGATGAAAAATACTATGAAAAGTAATGTTCGTAAGCTGCTGCGTACTATAATAAGTAAATATAAAGAAAAACAAGAGGAGAAAATCATCGCTTAAAAGGAAAAACATGAGTGTTTACACACGATATCGGTGTTCCTAGGTTAGTACGAAGTACCATTTTGATACTTACCTTTATTCAATAAATTTTCTTGTACTCATTATCTAATATACTATCGACTATAATAGATTTAAGTTTGTATTTATGTTAGGTTGATTTAAAATGGTCATTTGTTTTTTTTACCAGAAAGTCTGGGAGAGGTTGAAGGAGTTAACGCTGTCAAAAATACGGTAGAAAAGTTATGCTAGTTGGAGAAGAAAGAAAAAAGTCCGCGAGTATAACTGCCTCAGATTGGAAATCAATGACTGACCATGTCATTCATGTGGAAGATAAGTACAGCGAAAGAGACAATGTCATAAAAACTGCATTAGATGAGTTTATTATGTGATTTATGTGTTATGGCACAAATAGTATGAATCATTGTATGAGTTTTTTAAGTCTGACTTTAATTATTCTGAATAAAAAATATAAATATTTCGTTTCCTATTTATTAAAAATACACACACCGGCAGAATTATATTTTTTTAGTACAGATGGTGCATTTTTTAGGCTCTAGTGTGAGAAGTGGGTCATTTTAAGTCAGGTTCAAAACTTCGGAGGGACATCTGTACTAAAAAACGTCTTACGAGACACGTGCAATAACGAAATTCGTAACTTGTGTCGATTTAAAACACTCCCTATCGGTCGTGTTTTAAAAAATCGCCACTCGTTTAGAATTTCACGTTTTTCGCACTTGTGTCGTAATGGACAATTTTATAGGTAGTTTTAATCATGATTACACCCATTCTGCGATGATACAATTTACAAATCGTTACTAATATTACCTATACCTATGTATAGACATATAATAGTGTTATATCCAAGTGTGAAAATCACTCTGTTTTTCGGCCATATTATGGTATAAAGACTATATTGATATGAAGAGCTGAAAAACATATCAAATTTTAAGCCAATCTGTTTAGTTATTTTCAAGTTATATCATAGGTTCGACACATTACCAAGCTAGTTTTAACTTTTTACATACATAATATGTATGTAAAAAGTTAAAACTAACCATAAAATAGGTACATAATATGTATGTAAAAAGTTAAAACGAACTTGGTGCTGTCGAATCTATGAAATAACTAAACAGATTTGCTTAAAATTTGATATGGGATCCATTTAATAACATGGGTCATCATTTAGAGTAGTAGGTACCTACAATACCTACATCATATTGCATTGTGTCATGCAGACAAAGTTGCATGGAACAGCTACGTTATGTACATATATATAATATAGTAATTTGAATTGTAATAAATACAGGTAATTTAACAAAATAATTTTAAGTTTTAAATATATTACAAGTATCAAGACTGATTTTCGGGGTGCAACCCAGTGATACCATACTCAATATTTTATTAATTTGCCGCCATTTCTCATTCTCAGCTTTCGTTAGCCAGACTCTATGTAACATTTTTAGCCACTCAAAAATTATCTAAACGAGATCGCTCATGAGCGATGAGACCGCCTTTTATTAACTTCTACTTGTAATCATAATTATTATTTTACATTGTATTTATCGATATACATATGTATAATCGGTAGTCGATAAATGAGAAGTCCCTATGACAGCTCAAAAATGCTACCAGAATTCCGTGGTCTGGACACGAAACAATGTACTATTCCAGCTGGAGACGATTGTCGGTCGGCACGGCCTCGTCGTGGTGACCCGCGCCGGCAGCGCGCCGGACAAATTCGTGTTCGACTCCGACATGCTCTACAAATATCGGGTGAGTTCCACACAGTGTTGGCAAAAAATCTATTCGAATTGACGATTGAGGATTGACCGATCAATTCGAATTGACGATTGACCGATCAATTCGAATTGACGATTGACGAAACTAATTCTAAATCTACAGATTAAAGATTGACGATTACTAATCGTTAATTCGAATTGATCGGTCAATCCATGAATACGATTTTCGGGTCCATTCTAAGATTCAAGATGGCGGGAACTTTCTTTGCAATTTTTAATAATTGGATCTTAGAAATGACCCGAAAATCGTATTCCTCGTATGCCAATTAGTCCGAAACGAGTATAATGGTGAAAATTGCAAAAAAAAGTTCCCGCCGTCTTGGATCTTAGAAATGACCCGAAAATCGTATTCGTCGTATGCGAATTAGTCAGAATTGTCAGAAACGAGTATAACCATATTCTCCACCGCCCTATTTAAAATTCCAGAGAAACATAACGCTAGTAACGAACTACATCGCCAACGAAGTGAGCTCGACTGTGATCCGACGCCTCGTGCGACGACGCGAGAGTGCCAAGTATCTCACCGACGACGCCGTACTCTCATACATACGACAACACGGCTTGTATGGCGCTATGCAACTCACGTGAGTGCCTTTTTAACGATTCTTTATTTAAATAAGCCTATATTATAAATATTAGATGTCATATACCAAAGAAAAACGACCAAGATCACCGATCCGAGGTGGGGATCGAACCCACGTACTCAGCTTTCGCGGCTGATGCCTGCACCCCTCGGCCACTCGGTCTTAGCAACCACCGGTCAAATTTCTCGGGTATATGCATATACCCGAGAACATTAGGTGATCTTGGTCGTTTTTCTTTGGTATATGACATGTAATATTTATAATTTATATAGTATTAAGTAGTGTGACTACTGGGGAAAAATAAAAAGTACAAATCAAAATATCTAGTTAATAAATAATTTGATTTGTGTTTTCGCAATACGTTTAAGCCTATATTCTTCAGTTAAAAGTAAAAAAGGTTAACAAATGTAGCTGACTAGCACACATTCGCAGATATATTTTTACGTTGATATTAATGCATCAATATTTTTAACGATAAATGCATGTGAAGTTCTGGTTTAAGGTTTTAAATTGGTGATAAAACCAAGATAATAAAGCTAGTTTGCGAATTGTTTAAACTTTTGTACTTTTAACTGACGAATAAGACTACTAACCTTTTTTGAATCGTCACACAAAATAGTAAGTAAAAAAAACTTCAGTGTCTGAGAAGAGCTTATGCACAAAAGGTTTTTGACTACTTTTTTTATCCAAATGGTGATTTAGTGACAGACATAGACGATTTAAAATACTGCTAAGTATTCCGTAGGTATTAGGTACTTTGCAATCTTTGAATATTATGATGGGTTTAGAGATTTTCATCATTTCATATATTTATTTATCTGTATTTTCTGAAAAAGCTAAAGTGTGTTGCGGCGTTAACCAACTACATTAATTCGCTTTATAGAGACCCCAAAAAAAATTACATTGTTTAAAACACTCCGCAATATACTTACTTCTAGTCTGTGCGGAAAGTCGAGGCATCTGGCAGCAAGGAACTCCTATAAACCCACGTGCCTTCACTTTTCGAACACTCTAAATAAAACTAACATTATCAATATATTGTTCAGTGCCAAATAACTAACCAAGTCCTCTCCACACGCTTCCCGGACGCAGTGAGTATAGCACCCTCAATGACCTCCTCAAAAGGTCACCACAGGATGTCCCTATGACGTCACCAGACGAACACAGCTTCAAAAACATCCTCATCTCCATCAGAGATAAACCCACCATCGTAGACGAGACTATAACAGTCAAAAGGGCAAAGAAATCCAACTATTTACTCCCAACTATGACCGATTCTATCAGCCCGGTCGTCGACAAGCCGCGACAAGCTTACATCGACAAAGTCCCAGCGACATACATTCCCGGAAAAGCTGTCAAAATCGTCAACGAGGTAGGTAACGAATATAGCTCCCTTGACAGCTATTTGACTAAAGACGAGTGCGAATACGAACTTTACAGGAGAAGGGTAAGTGAGGGTAACGTGGACACCTCGCTCAAAGTCGAACCGAAAAAACGATGCACGTCTACTATTCGTAAGTTAAATAAACCTGATATAAAGAAGAGTAAATCGGAGGTGAGTAAATTATGTGATAAGATGAAAAGTATTAAGTTGAAGGATAGAGAGAGGAATTATAAGACGCGTAGCTGTAACGATATTGTTAGATTGATTTTGACGAAGCATGGGATTCATGTTATTAGCGATACTGAAGCTATAGTCTGAATTAAACGTGCGACAAATGTAAAGGACGTTGGCAACCAAACTTTATACTGTAACAGCACTTGTAAATGGGCGAATCACCGTTTTTCTGTCTGTTGTTGCCATGGTTACGGTCGCCTGAGTCACCCTGGTTATATGCAAAAGTATGCTACTTAAATTATGCAAACATGCAAATAGTGCATGTTTGTAGGTAATAAGTTCTTTCCTTAATGGAACATATATTATTAACAACTCATTAACACCAGAAAAATGTATGTTTGCATAGTTTAAGTAGCATAATTTTGCATAAAACCAGCGTGACTCAGGCGACCGCAACCATGGTAATAACAGACAGAACTTGATTCACCCAAATATCCCGTTAACCAGTATGCTTCCTGTGTTATAAAAATACAAAAATAAACTGAGTTTGTTAAATGCAATCCGTTTCCTCCTTTCGATTACTTTTGTATGTATACTTTGTAATGTAGATTACTATCTACACATTCAAATGTAATTGACAGTAGTAATTAGATTGAGATTACTTTTGACACAACTCTGTTGTATAATACATAATAATTTATATCGTGGGAACAGACTCCGTTAAGTGCTAAACCTGCTCTGGTAGTCACACAATAAAAATACTGTAATTTATGGTTGCCATCAGTAATGCGCTACTACTCGGTGTTGCCAGTAAAACCAAACGTAATATTCAAGCTTTAACGATATTATTAGTCGAAATACTTAACCCTAGATGTTGGCTTGTAATTGTTCAACATAATCAGGCCACAATTCAATCACCAATCCAAGTGCCAAAAGTAATTGTGTATGAAGTATTCCTATAAATTTGTACTATTACGCAAAGGTGAACCTAAAACCAATCCTCCAAGCCTTATATAATACCAGTTTTGCCATAAATAACTCTTCCATAGATAAGTCAAGTAACTTAGTGTTAAGTTATTTAAAATTATACGAACGAGAGATAATGTTAGTTAATAGATTAGTGAAACTATTCGATAAAATCGTGAATTTACGTAGTTTATGCTGTATTGTATTCGATGTGTCCTAACCTAATATAAAGATATTTATAAATTTATGTAGTATTTATACTCCAGATTGTACAACATATTCCTAAATTAAAACATATTCATGTAAAATAGGAACCCGTCAATTCCACAAAAAAAATGTCGTAGAGTGCAATTTTTATTGCAATTCAATGTTAGAATAGGTAAATGTGTTTTGAATGTATTTATTTTATGTATGTATAAATGTGACAAATATAAAATTCCTTTGTAACGTAGGAATTGTGCCCCATAAGTAAATGGGGAAAATCTAACATGTAGCTATTCAAACCGCATCAATGTTTACCGAGTTGCCAGATATATGAAAATTAATTTATGAATAAAAGTTATAATTAAATTTATTTATATAGGTATTGTTGTTAAGGCGTTTCAAAAATGTATCAACACGATTTTTCTAGTTCCTTGTCTATATTTTGATATTATAATGGATACCTACACCTCGCTACTACTCTACCTCAATCAATACACCGCCGATAATCCCTGACATTATCAAACTCCCTACGTAATCTATTTTCCCTAACTTACCCTTTCGAAAGCCAAGCATTAGGTAGAGTCAAATATGTCAAAAGCTTTGATTTTAAGGTTGTCCCGCTTATAATTTAATTTGATGATGTTTGTGTTAAGTAAATCTACTCGGAATTGAAAGCTCTTTCAACCATAGTATGAGAAAAAGTACCCTATTTTTCCGTTTCCATTTATCCATATATTTTGAACTTTGTGGAATGAAGTCGTTACTACACACATTATCTATGCTGTCGATTATTATAATCATTGGCGTTAAAAGTAAATCTTTCAGCCTCTTCTATAATTTGGTCCCATAAATGACTTCCATATTTAAATAAGTCAAGTAACTTAGTATTTAATAATTTAAGATTATACGACCGAGAGATAACGTTAATAGTTACCTAAGTTATTCGATAAAATCGTTAATTTGATTGGGGGCTTAACCCTTAACTTGGCAGTGTATCTTTAAAGATATTTACTTTTTGACCCACTTGTTGTATTTTTTTATAGACAGAATTTTTTGCTCTACACAGCGGCGATTTTTTTTAAATTCTGCCAAGTTTAGAAAATCAATGCTACAATAATTCTAGTATGTAGTCACGAGACGTGACCACGTCTCCTGTGAACGTGAACACTAAATGTAACCCATTTGTATACCTATTTATATGTTGTGATATAAAATTGTAGAATTAGCAAATATGTCGCTCAATAAGTAAAAAAAATTATCTGTCAATATCGTTCAAAGTTCGGTTTTGTTTAGAAAAGCCCTTAATATTTAAATAATTAATCGAATGCCCCAATATTCAAACCAAAAAAAACTTGCTTTGTTATTTAGTCTGTGTAGTTGGCTGCTTTTACTACAGTAAGCTTATATTGGAATAATAAACTTATCCGATATAGCCGTCACTGGCGTAGCGCTTTGTTCCGCTGACTTACATAGCTGTCAGCGGCAGTCAAATAGGTTCAAAAAAATGTAAGATTAGGTACTCAGTTTCAGCTAGTTGGCAAGTTACGAGTAACTTGCCAACTAGCGGAAACGATCAACTTTCAATTGAAGAGAGAACTTTTAGAAATCGTATATTTAGTTGTATAACGAAGTCTCCGCAACCCTTCTGTGATAGTTTTTTATATCGGTGACTTTAAAATATATTAGTCCTAACGTGAGAGTTCAAGATACCTTTTTGTTATAAAGTATATGACTTAATATAACTAAATCGGCACAAACAGACACAGTATTGTGTATGTTATTAACATTTATTTTATTGCGAACAGAGGCCTATTTCTCGAAAGCTTGTAACGTGTAATACAAGCGGAAGTCCTTATCTAATTTATAGTGCTAAAATAGTTATTTATTATACAAGGGGGTAAAGTTGTTGTTTAACTGTCGTGCCAATATTGAGACCTGAGCTAGCGAAAGATTCCAAAATTGAGCCACGAGCGTAGCGAGTGGTTCAAAAACTGGAATCTTGAGCATTGCGAAGGTCTCAAGGCACGAGAGTTGAACAAACTTTGCCGCCAAGTGTAATACAACTTTTTTCCCCTCACTATCGCGAGGAAATATGATTACAAATCTCATCCAAATGTAAAATAACTTAAAGAAACCATTTAAAACTCAATGTCGAAACGTATCGTAGAATAGAGTTACTTCTGGAACTTAAATATCGCCAATGGCTTACAAAGTCACCCATGAGAACGACCAATTTAACATGTGAGCTCCGATTGCGCATGTTTACTACGGTCATACAGATCCACTTATACTAGGCAGTAGGGGGCTATAGGAATTAGAGCAATGTCAAATTACTTTATTCACAAGAGTGTAAAAAGCGTTTTTACCCGCTTGTATTAAACGATAAACGAGCGCTTTACGAGCTAGTGAGGGGAAAAGAGAATTCCACTTGTATTACAAGTTACAAGCTTTTGAGACACGGGCCCCTGTAGGTATTAAATGATTTTATTTACAATTTAAATGTTACGAATTCTAAATGGCTATTATATTTTAGCTTTAGCTTTACTTATTTTGCATTAAAATATTTAGCTGTCGTGTTTTTCTTAAATACGTACTCGTATAATAGTTGCCATTTTGGGTTATTTTTAGTGCTTAATGATAATACCTCGTTGAGTAAGTAAACAAGTACCTAATACCATATAGATAGTATAATTTCTTATGTCTAATCCCTGAAAGCTATGTATTTAATAAGGTAACGATAATGTATTAGGTAACGATTTGTGTGTATAGTTCAATTACCGAGAGCTTGGAATTGCATTTGTAGTGGTATTGTGGTATTGTTTATGTGTTTTTTCTCGACTCTTTTACTGTCATAATTTGACTAGTAGGTAGTATTAGTAACACCACGAGTACTAATACACATGCAAATCCTTTATCTAAACGTATTGTTTCTAGCCCCAATTTCACCACTTTGACAAGTGTTACAATTGTAAATTTACTGTTTCTACAATCGGGGGCGTCTATAGGCTACAGTTACCGCTTACCATTGTAGTGCAGGAACTTTAATAAATCAGCAGGAAATAACTACTTATTTGCGAAGCAAAATTACAATTGTCACAAAAACACGACAATTGTAGCGAAATTCAGACATAAGCCGAACATAATGTCAAGATTTCATGAAAATTGTAGATACTATTACCTTGCTACAATTGTCACGGGTTTCGGAAAATAAGTAAAAAAAAGTAGTTTATTATCGATATAGTAACGTTATTAGTAATAATTTTATGTTGGTGGCAAACAAACACATGGACTATCCGATAGTAAGCGGTAGCCGTAGCCTACAGAGAGGCCTGTGACGTCAGTAACAGTGATATTTTACAATTGTCACACTTGTAATTATGGTGAAGGTGAAATAGACCACGGGAGTATTGTTTTAATAAGCATTTATTTACTTTCATCCGTCTGTCTGTATGTCTATATTAATCTTGCATGTGTATGACCCGCTTTTCGACATAGTTTGACAAAGACATAATTAACGTTAAAGAAGTAATTACGGAACTCATTGACAGAAGTACGCCGGCGTTTTGCTGAGACGAAAGTACCTCCGATATTATCGGCGGCGGAGAAAACATAAACGTATTTATGTGAGTGCTGTGTACGATTCACATCAATCGACCCAGTCGGGACTTACTAGAGTCAACAAATATCCTGTCGTTATAGTATAAAAGAGTCCAAGAATTGTCTTTGACATATGTATCTATGTATAGTTCCCGACTCAGGTCGGATTCATTTGGATCGTACATTAAATCGTTACCGTTGCTTGCATACTCGATTATTAATTACCTATTATTGACTTACTTCAATCCCCTATCCGCCAATCAGTAGAAAAACCTACATAATCAATTTAGCAGCTCTTAAAAGATCTTTGAATTATTTACGAGTATTAAGTTAGTAGCAAATACGTCCAAACATGTCATTTTCATTGTGGTAATCTTTGGGGGAGGCCTATGTTCAGCAGTGGACGTCTTTCACCTGATATGATGATGATAATGTCATTTTCTAATATTTTTCAGTGTTTACTACATGCATGGAGAAAAGTCCCCTATTAGAATTGTGTCTCTTATATTCCTCATTATTATGATTGTGTAGATTACTTCGAATCGATCAACTGTTCTTGTTTTTCGTTGCACTGATTACAGTGATTACCTACATTCTCGTGGGTCAGGTGTATGACTAAAATTATCAATATGAATATGAAAGCAATTAACTACCATCGTACCGCGTTTCCATTGGAGGTTTGTCTCCTTATTCGTAAATGTCTCCTTACTTAACAAGCCGCTAAGTGTTGTTTATCCTTATTGGTCGTATACAACGTGTGAATTTTATACGGGCGGATAATTAATCCAGCTATAATATCTGATCCTAGGAATCGTATAAGATAATCATTTCGTAAAATTTTGGTGTAATGATTTTTCTAAAGTGTAACCCAGCAGCAATGTATGCCGTTCAACTGACATGACACTCGTATGACGTTTAGATACTTATGTCTATGTTAATTAATGTGGCTACCAGTGGATGTAATACATTGCGTGCTCAAATAATTTGTATGAAAAAAACCTTAATTTCCTAAAGAAATTTATGGAAACAGATTCCTTAGGTCCGATAGTAATCGCCAATAAAATATTCGGCCGTATGCAATACACACGCTGCACGTATATTAATAATACCGAAAGGGACAAACAATACTTAGGAGACTTTTATAAATAAGGAGGTCTACAAAATGGCAGGCCAGCCGGAACATACTAAATAATAATTAACTTGATTAAAAAATCAATATCACAAAAGTTTCAATCCTGCATCAAACCAAAGCTTTCTGTTTAGCCCAATGTTTGACTGGTAGAGAATGCCTTAAGGCGTTAAGTTCGCCATTTGTACTCTTTTATATTGTGCAATAAAGTTTATATAAATAAATAACATACGATTGTATCAAAGTTGTCAACCATTACCGGCTGACGAAACACAAGGAACAGTTGATGCGATCCCTTTTAGTGTGCAAACTGAGCGAGACGGCGGGCATCCATATGTAAAACAAATACAAATATGAACATGGCCTTACGTTTAAGGCCAGGCCTCACCCATTTGGTGTGGATCAGCAGCCTTTTATCCCCCTTGCACGGCCGACGCTCTCGCTCACGGCTCGACTCGCGCGACGCGGCAAACGTTCCACCTGTCCATTGCGCGCTCGACACACGTAGCGAGCAGTGTTCAGCTAGCATCGCACGCAATGACTGGGCATCACTTTTAGGGACACCCAATTAGTGTAAAATTAAAAAACCTTAATTGCATTCAGCTTTGCATCGATAATTAAGTACAATATCTTTAGGAATTTAAACTTGATCGACGTTTTTATTTTATAATATGGCTTATAGTTTATGAAATGAACACCAAAACCGAGTTTTTAGTACAGATGATGTATTTTTTAGGCTCTAGTGCGAGAAGTGTGTCATTTTACGTCAGGTTTGAAACTTCGGAGGGCCATCTGTACTAAAAAACGTCGTACAAGACACGTGCAAAAAAGAAATTCGTAAGTCGTGTCGATTTAAAACACTCCCTATCGGACGTGTTTTAAAACATCGCCACTCGTTTCGAATTTCATGTTTTTCGCACTTGTATCATAATGTACTATATTATCGAAATTTGGTGCTCAATTGTCGTTACAAAGCCGTCTGAAATTAAGGTTCTTTAACTTCACGCTAATTGGGTGACCCAAAAAGTAAAAATGCCCGACTAGAAAAAACGCTTGCCGCGCCGTAAATCGCGATGTCTTTTTTTTTATGTTGGCACAACAAAGTGGCTCCACTCCACCTGATCGTAAGTGAAAGTAGAGCCCAAATCGCGGCGGCAACGAACAGGAGACAATCAGTAACCTGTTAATTGCCACCGCCTTGCTGGCCCGCTAGATGCTGGTAAATGGGCATTTTCGCGAGAAGAGATCCAAAAAAATTTTTTTTAAGGTAGGTAAATTTAATGTTTTTCCTACTCAGAATAACGAGTTCTTTCAATCTAGGAGAAAAAAAGTACAAGAAAAAAATGGTTCCACATTTTTCATACATTTTACATGCTCTCCACTTTGTAACCGCTGTACAAAGTGTTTGAAAAACGGTTACCTAATAGAAACAAAAAGTTGGGACACTTTTTTTCTTCTAGTAGGATCGAAAGAGCTCGTGATTCTGAGCAGGAAAAACATAAAATTTACCTGTTTCAGAAAAATAAGTTTTTGTATCTCTTCTCGCGAAAATGCCCAAATACACCGGCTGACCCGTCGTGGCCGCAACGTAACGTTTATAATGTGGCTAACGTGTGTTTGTGTCGTAGGGAGGCGGCTGTGGGCTGTAGCTGACGTGCTGCCCGCGCCGAGAGCGCGACCCACTCTAGTCACTCCCGCATGATACATAAGGTCTACATTACTGTGGCTTGTCTGACCAGATATCAAATTTGTACCTACAGTGCATTCATCCTTACTTGTCTTGTCATGTAAACAAACAAAACGTCAAAGATGATCAAAGACAATCACTAGTGATTAGAAATGTCGAAATAATGAAATGTCAGTGATAATTTCACTATTTATTATCGATTATCGATTTTGCGTCGTCTGTCAGGAAGAGAATTAATTAGTACAATATTGTATCAAAAACATATTAAAATCGACTACAACAATTTTGGTAAATTACTGCAATTTATTTTAATTGATTTTTTCCCAAGTTGTACTTTAAGTATTAATATCGATATATTGTCCTGCCAACATTACGGTACATAGACAATCTAGACATCGCAATGTCAGATATCATGAGGGTTATCCGACCGTAACAGCGTTTATTGACGAAAATCTTTACAGAAATGATATTTTTCAGTGCTTTTTTGAGTGATTATAATACTTTGCGAGTTTTTTTAAAGTATGCAACAACATTTGACGTGATGATTATTGTATAATTGCAGAGAAAAGTGTGATAATGTTTTCAAAAAGTGTTTGTTTACATGATAAGACAAGTAAGGATGAATGCACTTTATATTGGCCTTTCCGACGCCTTGTCGAATACAAAAATTGTCATTCAACCTTTTTAACGCCAAAGACATCTGATATCTCAGCGCCGACATCGCCAAAGACCGATTACGTTATTAAACATCATCAACAATATAGACCTCTGCGTGAATTTAAAAATTCAATTTTGACACCGGAGACAGTGTGATAGCTGGTAGCTTTTGTATTTGACATGACGTCGAAAAGTTTAACCTCGTGTGCCTACATTATGTCAAAATTTGTCTATTTAATTAACAAAAATTGACCGAGTTTAATGTACTTTAAGGAGGACATTTTTAAGCAAGAGGTTAAATATAATCCTTGTAGTGAGATTGTACCATGTCTAAGTCTCAAAAACTTTGTTTTACGGGTTGACAATTTGACAGATGGTCAGATAAATGCATTAGATTGGCTCTGGTTTCGACTGTTTGTTCCGTGAGTTTATAAATATTCCGTAGTATTTTTGTAAGAATTATAATTCAATTCGAATCTTCAGTCAAAGCCACGAACCAGATTTGAAAATACTGCTACTTAAATGTATTTTTGTAAACGGAAACCATATTTTGTATTTATTTAACCTAAGTTGGTTAAATGTATAATATTATCAATACTGAATTAATGTGTGTTGATTCAATGGTTTCACTTTGCAAAAGTACGCGAAATATAACTAATGAATTGTTATCGAAAGCTTATGAAGTTCCTTATTGTCGCCTGTTACTTAATTGTATAATTTTTGTTACGTAGAAAAAGTAGGCGCCAGGATCGATTGCAAAAAAAATACATACATAGTTAAGGACATAATCAAAATAAAAACAGTTGGTACCACTGTGTTATGACCAGTGATCGGCATAGGGTGTACCATTTCGGGTTATTCTCACCTGTTATACAACCAATTTGTCAGCAGAGTCAGATGACAAAGTCATTGTAACAGGTTGCGAATAACCCGAAATGGCACACCCTATGCCGAACACTGGTTATGACACAAAAAGAACACAAAAAGGTGACGATCTTGTGTTCACTAAAGCCCTAACTATGTACCTAAAGATTTTTTGCGAATGTTCCACCCAGTTGAACGAAGCAGCTTTGGATGTGACAGTTTTGCTGTTGTTAGACTGATACTGACAGCTCACATGTATTGCTTCGCATTTTTTCTTGAATCCAGTAATTCTATCTACAAATAAATATCAATAAATGTTCAACTGTGGTGAATCTGGTGAAGATATTAGTATGACTAATTACATACCTGGGATAACTCGGGGCATTTATACGAAAGTGATGTAGCAAAATATTTTATCGACTAAAAATTATATCGATGTTACTGTGAATGACAACATCAAAATGTTATTCGGCATAAATAAATATTAGGTACTTACTCTTTAATTAAAATAAAAAATAAATTTAAACGGGTAGTTACGCATTTATTTTAAAATATGTAGTTTTCAAAATAATACAATTAATATTAAAATAATCTGAAGAGGCCCGATATCAGATATGACATCGAACCTCTGTACTGCAATCGAGAATCATCTGTTATTATATCGACATCTTTTTAATCGATATCAAATCCCTATAACTTGCCCCCAGTTATCCCAGGTAGGTATGTTAATTAACCATTTTGATTTCTGACCCTTGATGGTTTTATTTTATTCAGAGCCACAACAAGTGTTGCCACCTCAAGTAATTAAAAAAGAACTTCGCTTTGTTATCTTTATCATCTTTGGTGAAACACCATGTACAGACTCATAATAACTATTTATACTTAAAAGTTAAAATAGCCATCATTTAGTAGGTACATGAGTTGTGGCCCTGTTTTCATACTGAGGTATAAGCTATTTTTTGGCATTGCCATAAGAGAAGTATTGTGATTGTGTATGAGTTTAATGATGACTCTTGTATGTATGTGCGCGCAATTTGAATTTTGGGCCTCTGCGGACCTTATCATACAGGATGTAACGACAGACGAGGAGTGGTGATCTATTCACTCATATTCTGATTTCAGTGAGGAAAAAGTGGAAAAGAATATTTTTTCGCAAGAAAAATAAAGGCTTGTTTGGGCGACAGACTGAATACAAAAACATTTTTTTTTTTTCGATAAATTGTTTCTCTTTTTATCATTATCAGAATCCGATTTTGTATCGGTCCTTAAAAGGGTCACCGTCACTACTATATTTGTTACACCCTGTATAGACGGTTGACTGATAACGTTTAGTCTGAACCATTAAAAGTAAATGCCTGTATGTTTTCTGTAGTTCTGTAACCATTTACGTTTCCAGTAGTGTTATGAATTAGGTAGAGTCTGTGATAGTTCGCAATCGCATGCATTTAGTCCATTATTTTTTATTATTCAGTGTTATAATTGAATTCCCGTATGTTAGGCACTATATTTATTTCTAAAGTGAGTGTAAGTCTCCTTTTATCGCTTGTCTAGAATTTGTTCACTCAACTAATTGGAATTTAGAAGAAGCCAGTCTAAAACAATGTCAAAATGACAAGTAGTAAGAGGTTTAATGCAGGGATCGGAACCGGTTTTTTTTAAACCTCGAAATAGCTCAATATTTTAAAATGTTTTATACTCTTTATGTAGTCCTCAATATTTTATGTAATTAACAATATCGTTTTTTTAAATTACTCCAATAACAAAATATATATATACCGAAGAACGAAAAAGAACGAAATTCGAACCGTTCTTTTGTATGGAGTAAAAACCGTTATCCGATCCCTGGTTTAATGCAATCTTCTAGGGGTTTTTCAAAAGAGGAATGTACAAGTTCTTATTGGGTCGGCAACGCGCAAGTGACACCCCTGGGGTTGCATGCGCCCATAGGCTACGGTGACTGCTTTCCATCAGGCGGGCCGTATGCTTGTTTGCCACCGACGTGGTATAAAAAAATCTGATGTAACGTCATTTTGATAAAATTTCATGATCGGTCAATGAGGGTTTTTGATACTTTTTCTGCCACTATGGGGAGGTGAGATGGCAGCACTGAGCCGACCGTATAACGAACTGTCAAAATAAGTACGCGCATTTAATTTTCAACATATTTATAGGTTTATTTATTTTGAAAACCATTACTTTAGTCATATTGTTACCTAAAATAAATGAATAAAATAGTTCCAAGTCAATTCCCATGAAATTAACAAAGTTATAGTAATTATTTTGAATACCAGTGACTTTGAGCGCCTGTTTTAGAGTTCAATCTTCAGTTCGACGACCATGTATTAGTCGTAACCCATTACAAAATCAATTCTCTTCCAAATAAAATAGAATTTAAATATTTTAGGCCCAGGTGCCTATGAATAGTATGAATCTGACAGCTGTCGAGACCAGGTGCGTACGAAGCGCCGCCTGGTGGCAGAAAAATTATCGAAAACCCTCATTGGTCGGCTGTAAAAGTACCAGTGTTCGACCTGCACTAGTATTCCATATGGCCACTTTATGTCAAAGTTATAAAGGTTAAATTCGTACGACTAACCTTATTTCATATATCGAATAGAATGATAGAATGCTTTACGTATCGAGTAAAACCTAACGTTACCGATACTAGAAAAATCATAGTAAAGCTACTAATAGCACATAACA
>JALPQI010015188.1:0-31583 GCA_025490895.1 Thaumatotibia leucotreta
TACTATATGGTAACCAGGGTCTGATGATGGAGCCGGAAGGTGGCCATAAGAACTCCGTAATTAAACGATGCAACCCTATCGAGTTTGAGCTCATAGGATTAGTCTTGACGAGTACTTTGATACCATTTGGTAACCACGGTCTGATGTTGGAGTTGGAAGGTGGCCATAGGAACTCCGTAATTAAACGATGCAACCCTATCGAGTTCGAGCTCATTGGATTCGTCTTGACAAGTACTTTGATACTATATGGTAACCAGGGTCTGATAATGGAGCCGGAAGGTGGCCATAGGAACTCCGTAATTAAACGATGCAACCCTATCGAGTTTGAGCTCATTGGATTCGTCTTGACAAGTACTTTGATACTATATGGTAACCAGGGTCTGATAATGGAGCCGGAAGGTGGCCATAAGAACTCCGTAATTAAACGATGCAACCCTATCGAGTTTGAGCTCATTGGATTCGTCTTGACGAGTACTTTGATACTATATGATAACCAGGGTCTGATGTTGGAGCCGGAAAGTGGCCATAGGAACTCCGTAATTAAACGATGCAACCCTATCGAGTTTGAGCTCATTGGATTCGTCTTGACAAGTACTTTGATACTATATGGTAACCAGGTTCTGATGATGGAGCCGGAGGGTGGCCATAGGAACTCCGTAATTAAACGATGCAACCCTATCGAGTTTGAGCTCATTGGATTAGTCTTGACGAGTACTTTGATACTATATGGTAACCAGGGTCTGATGTTGGAGTTGGAAGGTGGCCATAGGAACTCCGTAATTAAACGACGCAACCCCATCGAGTTTAGGCTCATTGGATTAGTCTTGACGAGTACTTTGATACTATATGGTAACCAGGGTCTGATGTTGGAGTTGGAAAGTCGCCATAGGAACTCCGTAATTAAACGATGCAACCCTATCGAGTTTGAGCTCATTGGATTAGTCTTGACAAGTACTTTGATACTATATGGTAACCAGGGTCTAATGTTGGAGCCGGAAGGTGGCCATAGGAACTCCGTAATTAAACGACGCAACCCCATCGAGTTTAGGCTCATTGGATTAGTCTTGACGAGTACTTTGATACTATACGGTAACCAGGGTCTGATGTTGGAGCCGGAAAGTGGCAATAGGAACTCCGTAACTAAACGATGCAACCCTATCGAGTTTGAGCTCATTGGATTCGTCTTGACAAGTACTTTGATACTATATGGTAACCAGGGTCTGATGATGGAGCCGGAGGGTGGCCATAGGAACGCCGTAATTAAACGATGCAACCCTATCGAGTTTGAGCTCATTGGATTAGTCTTGACGAGTACTTTGATACTATATCGACGGTGGAAAGGAGAAACCTGTTAAGCGACATTTTGGTAATTGTCCAGGAGAGCGTTTTAAAGTTTTATTTTTAGGAAAAAAAATCGTATCACTTTCTGTGGCCGCTTTAGAGACTTGTGTTCTTTGAACGTATTTTGTCAAATTGACATATCTATGAAATAGTAATAACGTTATTTCAATAAACTTGGAACCTTCTGAAATAAATGTCGCTTAATTGATATTGACCTAAAAATTCTCCGAAATGAGCCTTTAAGCGACCCTACGGTTTATAAATAAAATTATTTTAGTCAGAAAAGTGTCGCTTACAGGGCAAGGTAATTTGTATGACATGCAATTAACCGACAACAGTAGCACTTGAAAAAAAAACTTAAGCGACTATGTATATAAATGTGTATGCTTAAGTGACACTGTCTAAATTTTAGCCAATAATTGCGTCGCTTAACATCCCTGTCTTTAAATTTGACCATTATTTCATTATACCTTAAGCGACATTGAAGTCGTCAGATCTCAGTATTACTTGGCTTAAACGACGCAGAAAAAAAAGCCGGTTCCGTCGATATATAAAACTCATTTTTGAGGGTTTCTCCTTTCCACCGTCGATATGGTAACCAGGGTCTGATGATGGAGCCGGAAGGTGGCCATAAAAACTCCGTAATTAAACGATGCAACCCTATCGAGTTTGAGCTCATAGGATTAGTCTTGACGAGTACTTTGATACCATTTGGTAACCACGGTCTGATGTTGGAGTTGGAAGGTGGCCATAGGAACTCCGTAATTAAACGACGCAACCCCATCGAGTTTGGTCTCGTTTGATTCGTCTTGAGGAGTCTCCGAATAAAAAAGCTCTACGTATTTACCCAACGAATCAGCAGGTCAATAAATATAATTCAGCCGTTCTCGAACATTTTACGAAGAAGAATACACAAATGTTTAAAATAATAGCACAAGATCAATTAATTGATGGATCAAAAAAGAATGATCAGATTGATATTAATAAAATAATACACACGGACATTAACAAAACAGGAGGTCTTCCAAAAGAACTAGAAATATTTGTTGGTGCAAAAGTTATGTTGAGGTCTAACGTTGACGTTGCTAAGGGACTTGTGAATGGAGCAATAGGTCACATCACTGAAATCATATGGCCGTATTACAGACGTGCTCAACTACACGATAGCGATGTACCATCGGTTCGCATAGACTTTGGTAACGATGGCATTCACATAATACACCCTAAATCAGTTCAATTTCCTGCTAAATTTAATCACGGCACAGCTGAAAGAAGAATGCTCCCGATTGTCTTGTCATGGGCTTCAACTGTGCATAAAATGCAGGGAGCTCCTCTAGATCATGCTGTTATTTATCTAGGCTCCAAATTGTTCGCTGCTGGTCAAGCGTATGTAGCTTTAAGCCGAGTTAGGTATTTAGCAGGTCTTCAAATCGAAGAACTTGACTGCTCCAAGTTGACGTCGAAGAAACCTTGTAATGTTGATGCATTAAAAGAAATGGACAGAATGAGAAACGTTACAAATAACTAACAAGTGATTACATAATTTCAACTTTATTGATATTTAAATCAGTACATATTACATATCATGTGAACGAACTACGGACTTCATAACGGAATAACGCTGCTACGCGCTGCGAACTACGTCGTAGTAAATCTCGAATTAAAAATAGAGGTACTAAAAAGTTAAAAATAAAATTAAAGAAAAAAAAACCTTTTTAACAACAAGCTTTTATTATTTGTTTATAAAATGAACTAAAAAGTTAAAAATAAATTAACTCTAAAAATAAATATAACACTTTGTAACTTGATTGTAACCTTTAACGACAAATAAGCGTCTTCGTCTAGGACAAAATAATTCGATATTGTACAAATTTATTTAATTTTAACACTAAAACTTTTCACCATACATAATTATTCAATCTCGTCCCCCCTCTTTATCATAGTCCCCATTTATAAATGAAAGCGTGTTACATTGTTATAGATTGAGGAAAATGATGTGTTTTATTAAATGTTACAATCTTTCATTTATTATTGGGGACTATGATAAAGAGGGGGGACGAGATTGAATAATTATGTATGGTGAAAAGTTTTAGTGTTAAAATTAAATAAATTTGTACAATATCGAATTATTTTGTCCTAGACGAAGACGCTTATTTGTCGTTAAAGGTTACAATCAAGTTACAAAGTGTTATATTTATTTTTAGAGTTAATTTATTTTTAACTTTTTAGTTCATTTTATAAACAAATAATAAAAGCTTGTTGTTAAAAAGGTTTTTTTTTCTTTAATTTTTTTTTCATTATTTCACGTATCTTTTATGTTATAATGTAGTTCCAGGGCTCTTTCCTGTTTACATAGGGAATTTTAAAACACAAAGTAATTTGGGAAAACTGGAAACCTATGTTCTGATTTATTTTTTTATACAGGTCACAGGTATGTTATACTTAGGTATTTGCATATCTGGTGGCTTATGATTATGATGGCCCCGTTTTATCTATTTATCGTGCTACGCATAACTTTCGTGCTTAGGTACATACTTGTTAGAACCTGATGGCAACAACGACACCACAACCACGTCAAAAGCCTTCTGCTTATGATGGTACCGTGTTTAATCGTTTAACGTTGCTGCAGTTAGGTTCTAACAAGTATGCAAGTGCGAAAGAAAACGATAAACGCGTAACCATCAAAGCCACCTGTAGGCTTATGATCATGATCAAATATGATGGTACCGAATCTAATCGTTTGTCGTCGTTGCCGTCACGTTCTAACAAGCAAGCAAATCGTCGGGGATAGTCCAATACGGCGTAACTGCCAAAGCAGATACTTAGAGTTCAAATATCAAACAATTGACACTCAAATTGACCCTAATTGAATTTGTTACTTACGCGGTATTGCACTATCTCTGACGAAAGGCGAAAGTGACATGTAGCATGATAAATAGATAAAACGGGACCATCATGCTTAGTCACCTGGATGCTTAGCCAAGTTGCCAGTCGCTAACGCTTAGTAGCGTATTTATTTTATTTTATTTTTATTTTATTTAAGAAGGTACAATAACATGATACAAACAGAATACATTCAAGAGAAAAAAGTATATGAAATAAAATATATCGTAGTTGTCACTCTTTCATATTAGTGAGACAAAAACAGTTAGCTGCCTTTCGTTTACGATTGACGATTAAGCGTTAGCGATTGGAAGCTGCTGATTGTATATGCACCCTGGCCCGTATTTCACTATGGTGAAGGGTGCGACATTTGTAAAATATCACTGTTACACTGACGTCACGTCTCCGTTTACAGCTTACTATCGGACGGTCCGTGTATATTTGCCACTAACACAGAAATATTCACAAAAACGTTATTATTAACGTGAGTTTCAAACAAATTAAAATATTATCGACGGTGTTACGTCAGCATTCCGAAAGATTTTAATGCTCGATTCCTGACCATATTTAGAGTCTTTAATCTTAGGTATATAAAATTTCCTGGATTCGGCTTGGTTTCAGAGTTAATCAACCTTTTTTCGAAATAAGTTTTTCGACGTAACTCGTCATTTAACTTCTTTTGGATTACAATGCTACCACAATGTGTTCTAATATTACCACACCTTCTCCCTGACAATCAAAAAATACGAATAGACTTGACGAATTAATAACCTCTACCTAAAAAAAAAACAATTGAAATAAATAATTTAAACAAATTGTTGTTATGATAAAAAGTACTGGAAATGTTAAAAAGTATTCAAATCGGCCTAAAAAAAAAGAAAAAAATTTTTTTTGGTGGAATTGACATTAGGTCTCACAATATTTTTTGTTTATTTTGATGTCTAGAATGCATAGTTAAAATCTTTCGCAATGCTCGCGTAACACCGTGCACCAGGGTGCTTACACAAGTTGCGAATCGCTAACGCTTAATCGTCAACCGTACCGTCTTTGTCGCACTAGCATGAAAGAGTGACAGAGAGAGAAAACTACCCTTGCTCCCCGTAGATAACCAAGTTTGATAACTGGCTATGTACAAGGAAAAAATATTCCGGTTTTATAACCGGGTTATGAAACGGGATTTTTTTTTCCTCGTAGAAAACCTTTGTTTTATTCAGTTTTCTACGAGGAATTTCTTTTCTTGTTTGATAACCCGGTCATGAAACAGGAATTACTTTTCCTGGTAGAAAACTATTATTTTATTTGGTTTTCTATGAGGAATAAACTTTTCTTCGTAGCTAACCTAGTTATCAAACGGGAGTGGACGAGTTTTCTACCAGGAAAAGTAATTCCTGTTTCATGACCGGGTTATCAAACAAGAAAAGAAATTCCTCGTAGAAAACTGAATAAAACAAAGGTTTTCTACGAGGAAAAAAAAATCTCGTTTCATAACCCGGTTATAAAACCGGAATATTTTTTCCTTGTACATAGCCAGTTATCAAACTTGGTTATCTACGGGGAGCAAGGGGAAAACTACGCTACGCTACTAAGCGTTAGCGATTGGCAACTTGGCTAAGCATCCTGATACGTCCAGACAAGTGCAAAAATAAGTATCGAAAGAATCCGCTCATAAATATGTTACGACGTTCTTATTACACAGAATTAGAGTGCACTGGGACATATTTTTGAACATTTTTGTGTATACCTTATTTTGTCTTTGACTGTCCATACGCATTGGCAATAGGGAGGCCGTTGTCCAGCAGTGGACTTATTTAGGCTGATGACCTCCAACCCTTGTAACAAAAACACATTCAGGTGACACTTGTTTATTGGCAGTCTGTTTTACAGGTCATATCTTTGAGTACATGAGTATGAAATATATATAAAACTGGGAAGAGTCAGTGGGACTAAATAAAATGGTCCAATATGAATAAGGGTGCCAAAAGTATTATAACACATACACATACCGAATTTGCTAATAAAGTACATTATAATTTGTTTCAAGATGTAATATAGATACAAAAACAAGAAAAATACAGTACTGTAGCCTAGTGAAATAGGGTACAACTACCCGCTTGTAAAAAAGGGTATAAGTTTAATAAAACTGCGTACGTATATACATCGTTTCTCAAAATGGTCGGCGACATTTACCCCTTTTAGCACTGGCCTCACCACGAGCTACTAAGCTATGAACTATGGGCTGTAAACACGAACAAAAGATACGCACACACGTGTAAAAAAAAGAGACACGGCGTTACTCGCCTGGCGGTGATAGCAGATAGCTGGGCGAGTATAGCCGTGTCTCTTTTATTTACACGGGAGTGGGTATCCTTTGTTCGTGTTTATAGCCCATAGTTCATAGCTTAGTAGCTCGCGGTGAGACCAGTGCCATTTACTGGAGCAACATTGTAAATGAAAAAATGCCAAAAAAACTAACGCTTTTAAACAATGTACTTAACTTTGCAGTCCCTTCTAATACCCTGGGGCCAATTTCTCAAAAGCTTGTAACTTGTAATATAAGTGGAAGTCTCTTTTTGACACTATTAATTAGATAAGGACTTCCGCTTGTATTACAAGTTACAAGCTTTCGAGAAATGAACCCTGATGAATGAAGGATTATAAATTGTTTACATAAGTTGTTATACCATAGCTTTCATATTATTTTTTCGGTCGCAAACCTCAAGTATCTGTATAATCATTTGAAGACTTGATTGAATATTTACAAATATGAAGTCACAGTTCAATGGACGGAGAATTAGATGTTCATTCTAATGAGAAATAGTGGCATGGAAATTACAGCTTCACTAAAAAATGCATGCAGACAGCAGTGCGGCAAAAAGTAATCCAATTACTCCTTCTGAATGACAATTGGCTATGTAAAGTTTTCTGAACGTGTGAATATTATATTTTTTCCTGATAGCCATCGTCTTAAGGTTCAATAAAATGCGGCTTTTTTTAAATTTTTACGTCCTATAATTTGACAACAATATTTTTTTAAGTGAGTGAAATGACATTTGTGCAGTTTTATGGATGAACGGAGCCTAATACTTTCGTCCGCAATCAGTGTAAAAAAACATAAAACTGTCAACGTACATGTCACTCGTGTTATTCATTAATTTTCTATTTCATTGTATTTGTGGCGTAAGAAAGCATTAGACTCTGTTCATCCAAAAAACTGCACAAATGTCATCTCACTCATAAAAAAAAATTTTTTAACTAATTATAGGAAATAAAAATAAAAGAGCGATTTCTTGAACCTTGAGACGACGGCTATCAGGAAAAAATATAATATTCAAACCTTCAGAAAACTTTAAATAGGCAATTAATTCCACAATGTTGTAGATGTGCTTACCATAGAAAAAAAAACTGCAAACAACACTGGTTGTCACAGGACTCAAACTCGAAGAATTAATTGACAATGAATTAATCAATAGGGAATTGGGTATTTCTCCAAGCGTTTCAACCACTGTAACTTTGGTGGCAACATTACTTCAGTCAATGAAGTCTACCAAGATATCCAAAAATTAATTCATCCAAATATTCTCACCATTAGGAGAAATGTCCAATTGACTGTAGTAATCAGATTACTTGTTTCCAAACGATAGCAGAGATTAGATGATAAAAAATGTAATTGATGACCAATCTAGCAGCAACATCTAGTAAAGCTATGATAAATGTGCCACATATTATGATGATGTGCTTCAAAATACAGACTGCATTAACAGAATTGAAGTGAATTAAAATGTACTGAAATATTATGATTAATAAGGTAATGGTTTGGCTTTTTGACCGTGACTTACACAGTAAAAGTAACAAAACAAGTTCCTTTGATGTTACTTGAACTTCAATTTTGTAAGAAACATTTTGATAAAATTTCATTAGTGTACCAAAATTTTGCAGTAGGTATTCATAATTTGGCGCCCTTACCCGGAATAATTAAAAAAAAACTAGTCCACTAGGACAACTCTATTTTTATCCACCCTAACATTGGGTGCGCTCTTCAATTTCTTAATAAACTTTTCAGCAATCCTATCATCAATTTCTTGCCCAGTAGCCTCTGCATACTCCCCAAGAACCTTTTTCTGAAGCCTTTTGAATTGTACTTCTCCTTTCTTTTCAAGTACAGACATAATAACAGCATGCCAATTGAATTTGTCTTTTCTAATGTCTAATTCTCCGATCTTTGCCACATTTTGGTCATGTAGACAGATGCTTTCATCTGCCTCTTCGGATTCTCCAGTGCTCTTAGTCTTCTTCTTTTTCTGAGTAACCCTACTAACAGGCATCTCAGCATCGGCTACACCATTTTCACCAGCAGCATCTTTAACTTCCTGTACAGCATTAACAGTGTCTTGTCTCTTTCGTTTTTTATTCTTATTGTCTTCTTCCTTCACTTCCTCAGCATCTCCATTGCTGACTGATTCAGCTCTATTTTTCTTCTTTTTCTCTTTCTTAGTGGGTTGCGGTTCTTCTTCTTCCTCTACAGGCTCTTGAGCTGCACTCTGTAATTCTGCTTCATATTTCTGACGCTTTTTCTCCTCTTTACGCTGCTTCTTAGATTTCTTACCATGTTTCTCCTCACCTTCTTTTACTTCTCCATTTTCGACTGTTTCAACAGCACCATTTTCATCATGATCTTCAGTTTTGCCATTTTCTGTAACCCCATTTTCTTTCTTTTCTGTATTTTCATCACCTTGAAGGCTCTTGTTCTGTTGATTCTGATTATTTCTGGCATTCATTGCAGATAACTCACCCAATTTAACAGAGATCATATCCCAAGCTTGATTGATATCATTAGGGTTTGTTTTCTGTCCACAGACATTTTTGACAAAGTTAATGAACTTAGGTTTTTTCCTAGGAGTGTTATTGTGTTTGCTAACCGTCTCTATTATTCTTCTAACATTTGCAGGAGCACTTTTTTGCTCTTCCAATACCTCTTGGAGCATTTCAACCCATACATTTTGCTTCTTTTCTCCTTTCTTCTCTTTAGCAACAAATCCTTTTCCTGAGTAGCGTTCTTCTTCAGTTATACATTTAGTATGTGCCTCATAGTCATTCCCTCTGAAATAATAAGTCAGAAGTCATGAGTACAGATAATTGTGGTAATAAGAATATTTGTGTCATTATATTTTATAATACAAAAAATGTATATTTAAAAAAATGCTATATTAGTAATACTTATGCTATAATTATGTAAGTGGTTCGTGCTACAGAAAACGTATTTGAATGCTAAAAATAACGAATATACTCACAGAAAGTCCTTGAAACAATCCATACACGATAAGTTGTGAGGCCTATTTCTACATTTGGTCATATAATGTTTCTCAACTTTAGGCTTGTTGACGGACTCGCCGCAATGCCCACACGTAAAAACAACCATTTCTCCGGAACCTCCGGACCCCACGTGTTATTCCAAAAGCAAGTTCTGGTTCTCTAACCTTAAAATAAACAAAACAAAATAAAAACGAGGTTAACACATTTTTATTATTATTTGACATACAGAATCATTTACCAGTGGTAGACTTACCTAGAAGAGTGTATGCGTAATATAAGTTTTTTATTCTAGATTTTCAGCTTGAAAAGAAAGAAAAAGAAACCAACCGGATAAAATAAAAGATGTTTTCTACAATTTTACGCAAAAACCAACAAGTTTTCTGTCAACAGTGTCAACCGGTGAATGATCCACAGAGTAGATAAAGTCACGTATCACGTAATCCTGGATTTTTTTTACCTGGCAGTGATGTACCGTATAAAAAATATTCATGTATAAATAAAAAGGAGTTTGTAAAATTACATTACATAGATGTGCTTTGATTAAATGATCTAAAATCGATTGGTTTGAAAATGAATAGATCCTGAATTCAAAATGATTATTATTGACATTATTGTACACTGTGAAATGCATCCTGCAAAGGATGTGACACTTTGGTGGCACCCCTAAAATAATGAATGAAAGCTGCTCGAGTTCCATTCATTCAATTCAATTGTGATATAGATTGGCGGTAGAGTGTCGATAGCGGTCGGTTGTTAACTGTGGAAAAATATTAATTTATTTGTGTCAGTACATTGTATTTCTGAGTAAGATACTTTAAATACTCTTTTTTTTTAGTGGCTATTTCATTTATTTATGTAAGAGGATTTGGTAAGTCTTTTCTATTCGTATTACCGAACTAGCTTAGTTTTTTGGAAACTGGCGGGTAGTTTTATGTCTCGCGGCTACCACGGACCAGCATCCTCATGAGTGAGGATGCTGATTTGGTGGACCCGGGAGATGGAAATATCAGGCCTTTTTTGAAGACCACTTTAGCCGAACACGAGTTATTCGAAAAATCACTGGCTAGAAAATCCAACTCCAAAATGGCGCGGAAAAAGAGAGACCGGGAGAAACGCGGGGAAAAAAACAAAATAACAAAAAATAGTAAAAAAGTGCGGTCTAGATCCTCTAGTCCTTCCGAAAACAGTTCTGAGGATTCGAATAAAGAAATAATTATGGACCAGTCTTTAAGCCCTAGTGATACACAACTCCCTCTCGGCCAGCAACCTCTGACTCAGACTCTGGGGGTGGCCCCAACCAATCTTTTAGTTGAAGATTCCCAATCTCAACATTTAAATGATACCCCATTACAAACACCAAGCACCCCATTCACGCCAATAGGACGCAATAAATATTGCAATAACGATCAAGGTCCGTTTGTGGTGCATGTCCAGAAGGTGGAATCGACCCCGGACTCGGGGACAACGTTGCACCCGGTCGCCTTCGGCCTGTTTCTGCAGAAAAGAAAGAGAGAGTTTCCTAATATTATCGAAGGTTCTGTCAAACGTATTGGTCGTAATCGTGCGTCGCTAAATTTCTATTCCGCAGAGGACGCCAATAGCTTCCTGGAGTCTCCCACACTTGTGCAAAACAACTATAATGCATTCGTACCGACATTTAACGTAACTAGGATGGGACTTGTACGGGGAGTCCCGGCCGAGTGGACACCCGAAGAAGTACTAGAGAACATGCAAATACCAAGCAACTCGGGGGGCTCCGTCCCCATCAAAATTAGACGCCTCAATTTTAAAAAAACCAGGCAAGATGGGTCCTACAGTTGGTTGCCATCGGAGTCGGTCGTGATCACCTTCGACGGGCAGACCTTACCGAAGAGGGTTTATTTGTGTTTAAATTCCCTGGTAGTGGAACAATATCAGTACCCTACGATACAATGTTTCAAGTGTTGCCGATTTGGCCACACCAAAGAGAAGTGCAGGTCCCTTCCCCGTTGTTTCCGTTGTGGCGAGCCACATACGGCAGATTCTTGCAACGCTGATCTAGATAATCGCGAGCCTTTCTGCTGCAACTGTCCTCAGGGTCTAGGGGCTGGCCATTGGGCCAATAGCAAGTCGTGTCCTGAGTATGTTAGGCAAATTAAAATTAAAAAGACCATGGCTGACGAAAATATATCTTACATGGAGGCATCTAGGGTACACGCCAAAACCTCCATTAAGTCTTATGCAAACGTAGTTGCCGCCGCCCCACAGTCTCCCCAAATCTTGTCGTATAAAAAAACTGTCTTCAGACAACCTCGACCACCCCCTCACTTGGATAAAGGTTATGATAGGAGAGCTCACGAGGCTTTGACAAGGGACCCTGTCGTCGAGTCTACGCCTGTTTACCCGGAACAACCAAAAAGTACTGAGAATAAAATAAGAGAAATACTTAATTTACTTTCTTCAGCTATTAAATTATTCTCTCCTTCTAGCCCCCTGGCAAATCCTTCTCTGTTGTCCCACGTTGCGTCTTTTATTTCATCTTTCCTGCCTTCTAATAATGGACCAAGTAGCCCTTCAATGGAACTGCCGCAGTATTACCAATAAAAAACATGATTTACTTTTCCTTATTAATAAATACAACCCTTTTATTCTAGCAATTTCTGAAACCTGGCTTAAGCAAGACTCTAATTTTAATATTCCTAGCTATTCTTCTCTAATGGACTCCCGGGATGATGGCCGAGCCGGCTGCGCCCTGTTCATTAGAGATCATGTATCTTTTTTTCCTGTATCCTTACTCCAATATAATTTAAGTTTTCACGCTACTTGTGCTCGTGTGGAAGGCATCACATTTTTATCTATCTATATTCCTAGCCCCTCTTCTTCAATTCTCAACGAACTCAAAAAAGTAATAGACTCACTCGCTCAGCCGGTTATTATACTTGGCGATTTTAATGTCCATCATGTCCTGTGGGGATGTGATAGAAACGACCACCTAGGGGAACAACTCATAGGAATTCTGGATATTTGTAACCTATGTGTATTAAATTCGGGTAAACCCACTTTACGCACACCTCCTGGTCATGCACATAGCGCAGTTGATTTAACTATTTCTTCGCCTAGCCTCGCATCCCGAATCACTTGGGAAGTATTAGATAGTACATATGGAAGTGATCATTTCCCTATCTTATTAAGTCTTCCTTTCTTGTCCACAAAAAGGCCAAATGTATGTAGGCCCTTATTAAAATACATTATTAACGGTGCTGATTGGGATTTCTATAGAATAGTCCTGGACTCTGAGTCTAGACTTTTGCCCCAAATTTCCTCTAATACCATAGATAGTTGCTCTAGTGCTTTAATAAAAGCTATAATTACATCCGCTGATAAAGTCTTCCCTTATAAAAACGCTGTAGTTGGAAAGTTAGCTTCCCCGCCCTGGTGGGATAGAGAATGCACCAAGGCGGTCAAGACTAGAAAGGATTCCGAACGTGTGTTTGCTGCGAATATGACGTCCGAGAACTTTGAAATTATGACTAAAACCTTAGCGGAAACTAAGTCTTTACTTAACCAAAAGAAAACTGATGGATGGAAATCCTTTTGTTCAGCATTAAGCCCATCTACCCCTGATGCTATAGTCTGGAACAACATCCGCAGGTTTAGAAGATCGTACAACCCCAATAGTTGTCCTTATCCCTCTTCTTCACATTGGGCCGAATCTTTTCTAGACAAAATAGCCCCGCCTTATGTCCCAGGAGTCCTTGATTCCTCTATAGGACTACTGAATAACCAATCGACGGATCCCCTAGATGAAATATTTTCATATTCAGAACTTAGAAATGTCCTCAATTCAGTAAAAGACTCTGCCCCAGGGCATGATGGAATCCCATATTCTTTTGTGGCTAAAGCAGGCGACATTTTCCTTAATTATTTTTTGGATTTACTCAACTGTATATTACTTTCGGGTCAGCCACCTACAAATTGGAAATGCCAACTGATCCTGCCCATACTAAAAAGAGGTAAAGACCCTAATGACCCTTGTTCTTATCGACCTATAGCCTTGTCATCCGTTTTAATCAAAATTTTAGAACATCTGATAAAGAACAGACTGGAATGGTATTTAGAAAGTCGTGAGTTATTGGGAGAAACCCAGTATGGTTTCAGGAAGGGTAAGAGTACAATAGATAGTTTAAGTATTTTTACGTCTGACATAAGGATCGCCTTTTCAAAACGATCCTCTGTTCTTGCTGTATTTCTGGATGTCAAGGCAGCTTATGACAATGTACAGCTCCCTATCCTCAGGGAAAAATTCCATAAGCTGAGAATACCGAGGAGGCTGGCTTGTCTAATAGGTAATATTCTTTCCGAAAGACAAATCACATTCCGAGGTAAAGATCCCCCACGTTCACCCTTCAAGATTGGTATGGCGAGGACTTCCCCAAGGTTCCGTGCTGAGCCCATTACTGTACAATTTATATACTCATGATCTTGAGAAGTCTGTTTCTGGCGCCCAAATTCTTCAATATGCCGATGACTTGTTAATTTACTCCACAAACAACAACATAACGTCTGCCTGTGATACTATCAATAAATCTCTTCACTCTTTAGATAGATGGCTAAATAATAATGGCTTATCATTATCTCCATCGAAGAGCTGCGCAGTGATATTTACCCGTAAAAAGATAACTCCTAACATTAACATTTTTATCAAAGAGTCTAGTATTTCTGTACGCCAGTCTTACAAATTCTTAGGGATTACTCTCGATTCTAAATTAAATGGATCGGAACATTTTGAATACCTTGTTAAAAAAATGTGAACGGGGCCTCAATACCCTTAGGTGCTTAGCTGGAGTTTGGTGGGGAGCCCACCCTACCTCCCTTAGATTACTTTACAATGCCACAGTCCGCAGTCTTTTAGATTACGGCACACACCTGTTAGTGCCTGGAAACAAAGCCGGATTAAAAAAGCTGGATGTACTTCAGTCGAAAGCCCTGAGGATTATACTGGGGGCTATGCGATCTAGTCCAGTCAAAGCTATGCAAATAGAATGCGCCTTACCTCCTCTCAATTTGCGCCGCCAATTCCTAGCTGACAGTTATTTTTTTCCGTTCCTTACAATTTTCTTTTCATCCAATAATACACCGTATTTATGATTTAAAAAACTTAAACGTCAATCATGAACAGCCATGCCTTGTTAAAAGCCTAAGTAAGTTTCAATCTTTAAAAGACCCGGTTTTCCACTCCCGGCGTCTACCTCTGTTTGAATTTTCCTATGACACCATTACCCATCAACCTCGTGTCATTCTCGATTTTGATGTTTTCCGCGGTGACCCCCATGCCGACGATTACCTACGTCAGATCCTGAACCGTGAATGGCGCGATTGGAACACTTTATATTGCGATGCGTCCAAGTTGTCCCCGACTGGATGTGTGGGAGTGGGAGTCTATCACTCTCAATATGATATTGTCGAAAAAATTAAATGCCCTCCTGAAACCTCCGTATATACTGGCGAATGTATAGGGATACTGGAAAGTGTCAAATATATTTTACTCTTTAAACTAAAGAAAACTATCATCTTTTCTGATTCTCGTAGTTGTTTGCAAGCATTACAGTCCAGCCCCTTCTCCGTGAGGCTCCACAACCCTATTATTTATCAAATAAAGGAAAATCTTGTAACTTGCCAAAAAAGAGGGTATGAGGTTGCTTTAGTCTGGGTCCCGGGTCACTCCGGAGTCTCTGGAAACGAGCGTGCTGATCGAGTAGCTAAAGAAGCTGTGGTGTGTGGTGACAAGGCCACTTTCCGAAATTACTGTCATGATTTGGTCACCCTATCCGCGAAGTATTTGATCCAGGCCTGGGATAACAACTGGACTGCGTGCAATCGGGTTCGAGTAAAGCCATATTTCCTGATTCAACCTACAGTCTTGAGAAAACCGTGGTTTACGAAAGTAATACTTGAAAAAAGGATCTGCTCCACAATTATTAGAATGAGACTGGGACACTGTTGCACTCCAGTCCATTTAAAAAAAATTCATTGCCGTGATAGTTCCTTATGTGAATGCGGATTAGAGGACGGAGATCTAAATCACATTTTCCTGAAGTGTCCGTTATATAACCATGACAAGTTATACGAAGATCTCGTAAATCTCCAGGTTTCTCTCCCAACGCACATACTGGATTTAGTCCAATTTAAAGACAAAGAAATCTGGGTTGCATTAGGTTCTTTTTGCTACCTCAACAACTTAAAGCTTTAAATTTTTGCTGTCATACTCACTACTTATTTTGAATATTTTTTATATATTTTTATATTAAGTTCCTAGTATTTAGTTACGTACCTGAAATAGCCACTATTGTTCCTAAAATCTCGCGTCTCCGTAAATTGTTTTTTACTTAAATCGACATGACACTGGCTAATCAAAGTAAAAGCCAAAAAAAGAAAAAAAAAAAAAAAAAAAAAAAAAAATTCAATTGTCATTATTGTCAACCAACCAACCGACTGTTGTGACAACTTCGGGTGTGTCCATCCCGAACCTAAAAACTTTTAGGCAGCTTTTATGAATTAATTATGATATATCAGTAAAATAATTACTTCCATAATGAAAGGACTTTACAAACTTATATTACTATCGACAGCTTTAGGTAAGTTTTACATGTATTTACAACAGTTTTTGCCCTGCAAAGTTGGGCGTCATCTAGTTGGAATGAAGTCATGTTTTTTACGAAATTACTTTTCAGCTTCAGTGTCAGGAATCGGAGGAATAAATGATGTGTTCGTGCCGCCTAAAGTAGAGGGACAGGATGTAGTGACATGGTGTACTACCTCAATACTCGCGCAAGAGAAGTGTGAAAAGTTGATGAAAATTGCTCAGTTGGACAAAGGACTTCTCGGGACAGATTATATTGAAATACAGTGTAAACGGGTAAGATTTACCAACCATCTACTCTAAAGTATTTTCCTATTGCCCATCAGCTGCCACAGAATTAATTACTTATCTTATCTACACACTTTTGATAATTAACAGAATACTTGTAATGAAATTTTAATTATTATTGGCTGGATTGTGACCTCTTTATAGTTACATATTTTAAAAATGTTGTTTTGAATTCCTTGTTTTCTTATTTGATATATTTACATTTCCATGGTAGTTGGTCTTTACTTCTTCTTGTTTAAACATATTGTAATTAAATGTGCTAAAATAAAATCTTACATACATTTCTTTGCATCATTTCACAGGCCCCTACAGTCCCCACCATTATGTATTGAATTCCAATATTTTTAATTAGCATAATTTCCTTATGAATCTGTTTTACCCTTATGGCTTCTGTGACACTCACACATTATCTCACAACTTAGTGTTCCGAAATCAAGTTTGGTTTTGTATTTTCAGGCTTTTGACACAGAACAGTGTATGGCATGGGTGGACCAAGGAGAAGCATCCCTGCTGGCTCTAGATGCCGGAGAAGTGTATGTGGCCGGCCGCTATCACTCTCTTGTGCCTATCATGCAAGAAGTAAGATATTCCTAGATTGTATAGTAACTGCTTGAAGGCCTCTAATGGTCAATCAATAATAGGATAGCTTAAGATGTTATACTAATGTTAATGTAACATGTTTAATATTGTGTTATCTACACCTCTTCTGACTAAGTCTGACTGTGTTAGTGGATTGAGTAGACCTTCCTAAACTTTACTTTGTAAAAGACTCAGACAGCCATTAATAAAAGGAATGGAAATGCTGGGTAAAGTTTATGCGCCAGAAGACACAATGGCCACTAATCTGGTCAATCTCATGTGTTTTTTCTATCAGCACTCCAGAATTGTTTATAAATGTAGGTTTTAGTTATGGCCATAAGGAATATTATGATTTACTTTGTGCCTTGAACTTTTTTATTGTTTCCACTTTAGTTTATAAGACAATTGTGAACCAATTTTCAGTATGATTTTTGAATTCGCAAGATAATAGTACTGATGGGATTTTGGAGAAATTAGTTAAAGTTGGTATTAATTTTTTTTAGTTTTTATTTTTGGCTCTCCTAATAGCTTTTCGCCAGCTTAGTTTCTCATAACATTACAGTAATGCTTTACGCGAGAGATGCGTTCCAGGGAAAATAGCGTAAAACGACTTTAGTGTATGTTGGGGTCTTGTAATTAAGTTACAAACTCAAGCATTTTCATTATTTTTGCTTATCTGTAGTACGCTTGTTTTACTTAAAAAAAGTAAATAACGTAATAATATAAGCGAATCTGCATGAAACGGGGTCACGTAAAGCGGGGTATTACTGTACTTTCAATAATTTCTACAGTTATATGGACGAGGCGAGCCATACCAATACGCCGTAGCCGTAGTTAATAAAGGAGGCCTGCCCAATGTTCAGGCTGGCACGGGATTGTATGGCCTGCGAGGAGCGAAGGCCTGCTTCCCTGGAGTCGGCTCCTTGGCTGGATGGGTTATGCCTATACACATTGTAAGTACCTTGTAATAGATAACTACAATAATCTTTTTAGTACAGGGAGAAGTGGCTCATTTTACGTCAGGTACAAAACTTCGGAGGGCCATCTGTACTAAAAAACGTCGTACGAGACACGTTCAAAAACGAAATTCGTAACTCGTGTCGATTTAAAACATCGCCAATCGTTTCAGATTTCCTGTTTTTCGCACTTATGTCGTAATGTACTATTTTTACACACCTGAATAACAAAAAATTATAAAATTGAGTCAAATTCAATAGTTATAACTTTAAAAGATCGTGTAGTACCTATATCTAGCTCTTCTATATTTATGCTATGCTATAGTTACTTATTCTTATTTGAATAGATTATTCGTAGAATAATTTAATCGCGAATAATTTATCGCGATCGTGTAGTACCTATATCTAGCTCTTCTATATTTATGCTATGCTATAGTTACTTATTCTTATTTGACTGCGTTTATGTATGTGAAAAATAATATAGGCTGGTAAAAGTGTCCCACTAAATTGGCCTAAGGGGCGCTTAAACATTTAATTTCTATAACAGTACAAGCCAACGGTATCTTTATAAAAATATGAAGTATCCAAGCATCCTTATTGTTAACGACAATGTGAATCGTTTTACTTAAGAGGCACATACCTACATATATGATAGTAGTGTCCGGGGATTGAAAAAATTCACATAAATATAAATAAAAATAATAAATGTTTATTAGCACAAAGCAAAACTTTGTCTCATTTAATAGATCTTGGCAAACTGATGATTTTTTATAGTATGACGAGAATCGCCCTATGTATGGCGTTTTCTTGGAAAACCGTGTTTTGTTTGAAGGGTGAGACATTGCAGTGCAATTACTGGGTATTGTGGCATAAGATCTTTACGTCACATGGTCGGTAACGCGTACGTGATATGAAAACCATGAGTAGTTACGTCCGTCTTTAGGCTGCGGTGACTGTTTACCATCATTCAGCCCCGCATGCTTGTTTGTCAATCACATAAAGTTTAAAAAAACTTTCAATGAAATGAGCAAAAAATATGTAAAAACAAAACACGTTTTTCCAAGAAAACCCCATACATATGGCGATCCTCGTCATAGTAACAAATCATCAGGTTGCTGAGATCTATTAAATGAGACGTGTTTCATTTCTGTTGGTGGGTGGGGACATTTCTACCCATGGTCCTTTACATGTGAACAGTGAATTGCGCTAAAAGGTCTTCACAGAGCATGATGTCCCGTAGGTATTCCTTAATAGTGCTTACACTATTTATTTTTGTGTTGCCTGTTTGTTTCCCAAAGTTTTAAATAAGTTATAATGATATGTATTTTCTTACCCCCTTATTCATAACCCCCTTATTTTAACTTAACAAGCTGCTAATAATTGTTTGTCCTTTTCGGTCTTAACAATGTGTCCATAAGAGCAAAAGGGACAAATAATTTTTAGCGGCTTGTTAAGTTAACAAACGTTTATGAATAAGGGGGTTAGTGTATTTCTAGATTATGTAGTCCTTTATCAGTGATATAACTATTGAATTTATTCAGCTAATGCAAGAAGGAGGGCTGAGGATAGTGGATTGTAACAATCACGTCAAGTCGGCCATCGAGTTCTTCGGGGACTCCTGCGCTCCAAACTCCTTGAAGGACTTGTACAACCCCATTGGAGACAATCCTGACCAGTAAGCTCCTTTAAATGTTTAAAATGTTCTTTTATTTTGTTCCACTTCAAGAAAATACTAGTACAATATTCAACCAATTTCTTCAAGATCCTATTATTAGACCCCAACTTGGTGCCAGCTGGACCATCTCGGTTTACGCGGAAGTTGTTTAAAAAAAGAATTATCGAAATTGGTTTTTTGGTATCGAGTTATTCGTCTATTTGTCGTGCACATGCTTAATGCTTTAAGACTTATAATGGGAGTAAAAATGTGTATTAAAGGCGGTACAAGAATTATGAACTCGTGTGAAGTAAAGCCCGCTCCTTCGGCTTGGGCTTTACTCACACTTGTTCACAATTTCTAATTTACCGCCCTTAATACGCAACGTATTAATACATACACTCTGGCTTCAGAGTAAAATAACAGATTGGGCAAATAGGGGCTAATTAAAATAACATTTTAGTCATCAGAATAGAAACCCTAAGTCACTGATAGTCTACTGGGTTATTGTCAGCCGGAAAAACAATAGTCCACTCGGTGGTCAATAGTTAACAGCTTCTATAAATGTTACGATTTCATTCCATAGGGGACCGGGGAACCTAGTTGTACCGTCAATTGTTTTATCCCAAAATGAGTACAGGATTTTTTTACATTAGCAAGGATCGGACAAACGCCCGTCATTTTGAAAACATAACCCTGTTGTTCCGTATAGTAGAGACTTCCTTATCTTATGATGTTAACATATTTTATTAATTTAAGATATTTTTTTTATAATACGAACTCAATGTATCTATTTAGGAGATACCAACTATTCCAGAGATACTTGTGCACACCATAATTGTTCGAAACATCGTTACAACGTTAATTAATATACGCGATATAATTTGTTTAAATCGTGTTATTTCATGAATAACTATTGCGGTAACCGAAGAAGATAATTAAACACTCAATAGATCAAAATTAAATATCAAAAATTCTAAGTCGTTTATTTGTCGTAAATTCACAATTAGGGTACATAAAAGTAAGAAGGAGTCGGGATCTTCTAAATAAATACTTTGTGATAGTGTTATTAAAACAATATCTTATAAAAAAACAATGTTAACATCATAAGATAAGGAAGTCTCTACTGTACGGAACAGGGTTAATTTTTCGAAATGACGGGCGTTTGTTCGATCCTTGTACATTAGGTATGTCCACCGAAAAGTCGATAACCTAAATCTGACAATTACCCTACTATAAACTCTCTCTCTCTCTCTTCCTGGCTATGTATCCCACATGGTGGTGGGGTCAGCCTTCCTTATTTTTCTCCTCCACTTCGCCCTATCCTTGACATCGTTTTCGGAAACATTTCATTTAGCCATATCTGCCAGCAACACATTTGTCCAGGTAGTCTTAGGCCTCCCTCTTGACCGTTTTCCGGGGAAAGACAAATTTAGCAATTGGTTGCCAACATAATCGGGTGGTCTTCTCTTGACCCTACTATAAACTGAACCAAAAAAAATGTCCACAGATTATGTAAGCTTTGCGTGGGCGCTGCCGGCGTCCGTTGTACCCTAGCGGACCCGTACGCCGGGTACGAAGGCGCGCTGAAGTGTCTCGTGGCGAACGGGACTGGCGATATTGCATTCGTGCGAGACACCACTATACAACACGCTTTGTTGTCGAGGAAGATTTTAGGTGAGCTATCGTTAATGGGTCATGCTTTGAAAATATGTCTGCGGTCTTATTCATCTGTCCTATACAAAATGTAAAGGTTACCTGGTAAAGGTTGCGGGTGTCCAATGGATGCGGACAGCTCACGACCGATCTTTGTGGAACTGTCTGGGGGAGGCCTATGTCCAGCATTGGACGTCAATTGGCTGATGATGATGATACAAAATGTATGAAAAAGACAGGGGAACAAAACGCAACCGCAGACATATTTTCCAAGAATTACCCTAATACATCCTCCAGTACCATCCATCCATCCTCCAGTAGTGTTTTTTTTTTGGCACTGGTCTCACCGCGAGCTACTAAGCTATGAACTATCGGCTATAAACACGAACAAAAGATACGCACTCCCGTGTAAATAAAAGAGACACGGCGATACTCGCCCAGCTATCTGCTATCACCGCCGGGCGAGTCTCGCCGTGTCTCTTTTATTTACACGGGAGTGCGTATCTTTTGTTCGTGTTTATAGCCGATAGTTCATAGCTTAGTAGCTCGCGGTGAGACCAGTGCCTTAAGTAAGTCATCTGTTGTATTTTTTTTGTATGTACTAGTGATCTATTCAAATAGCATGTTTAAAATACGAACACAAAACAAATGCCTATATGGATAGATTACAACCACATACCACTGGAGGTTTTCTAACTTTTTCACCTATACAGTTCAATAATTTTGATTTGAATTATAATACCACTGTTGTATAATGCACTATAAAAATCCCCATAAGATGATATGCCTAGAATAAGCCCGTATTTTTCGGCTCGCAGGCGACGTATCCGCAGAAAGCTTCGAGCTTATCTGCCGTGACGGCTCCCGGCGGGGTGTCACGGAATGGGAGCACTGCAACTGGGGCCGAGTGCCCGCTGACGCCGTTGTCACTAGCAGCGCTGCCTCCTTGCAACAGAGGAAACGGTTAGTATTGATTCCGAGTTGTAGATAGCGGTAATTTCGCTTAAAGCACATACTTATAAAAATAAGTTCATCATTTTATATGTGACCGTGTGTTGATGGAAGTAATAGTACATTACTATAGAGGACGGGAAACGAAGGGTTACAGGCCAAGTAGATATATCTGGCCGAAGGAACTGCGGCCAGATAGGTATACGCGGCCTGTAACCCTGTTTCTCGCCGAGATTTGTATAGGGCTTTTCTCAAACTTGCCATCAAATAAAACGAACTGATTTCGCCGAACCATACTATTTAATAAAATAAATAAACCAACAGTACAGTATCGTAAAACATTTAAAAAAAAACATTCGCGTCTAACTTTCACCTCTCACTCCTTAGTATAGCTCCGTCCCTACAACTTACGTAAGAACTCACAGGTGCAATTCAGGCCTAATATACGATGGTCAAAGATACTACTAGAACTGGTTTTTAACCGACTTCAAAAAGGAGGAGGTTTACAATTCGTCGAAATCTTTTTTTTTTTATGTACATATGTTCCCCGATTACTCGAAGACGCGTGGACTGATTTGAAAAATTATTTTTTTGTTTGAAAGGGTATACTTTCTAGTTGGTCCCATTGTCACCGAATTCAGATCTGATGATGGGATCCTGGAGAAATCGAGGGAACTCTTCAAATGTTGTAGGCACACATTACATTTTTCATTGATTTTCGAAGACTAATCAAGTATTTGCGTCTAGTCATGAACGTTTTAAGTTGGTGATCTGATGATGGAAGGTACAACTCCTTAGCAATTAGGAGTTGGGGTATAATTCTTTAAGTATAACATATTTCGTGTATAGCTATTTGAGTATTTGCCTTTAGGTGGTCATCCTTTCATGTCGGTGAGCTGATGATGGAAGGTACAACTCCTTAGAGATTAGGAGTTGGGGGACAATTCTTTAAATATAACATATTTCATGTATTTTGGAAGCTATTCGAGTATTTGCGTTTAGGTGGTCATCCTTTCATGTCGGTGAGCTGATGATGGAAGGTACAACTCCGTAGAGATTAGGAGTTGGGGGACAATTCTTTAAATATAACATATTTCATGTATTTTGGAAGCTATTCGAGTATTTGCGTTTAGGTGGTCATCCTTTCATGTCGGTGAGCTGATGATGGAAGGTACAACTCCTTAGAGATTAGGAGTTGGGGGATAATTCTTTAAATATAACATAGTTCATGTATTTTGGAAGCTATTTGAGTATTTGCCTTTAGGTGGTCATAGTCTCATGTTGGTGAGCTGATGATGAAAGGTATAACTCCTTAACGATTAGGAGTTGGAGGATAATTCTTTGAATATAACAACTGTCATACATTTTCGAGATATATTCAAGTGTTTGCTTAGTAGTTATGACATGTTGGTTAGCGGTTAGTGATTCTTTAAATAATATAGGCATGCTAAGGCTGTTACCTATAATCTTTGAAATTATTCATACTTGCTGATGATACAATGTATATCTCCTTGATAATGGGATAATTCTTTGAATGTTTAAGTTATCCAGTTCAGGTTTTCTGGCCTATTACAGTGCAGTACATTCTAATTATAAGTATTTAGAGCATACTAAATAAAGATTTTACACAACTAAAAAGCAAAAAATAAAATATTTTAAAATAAAAATAAAACCGCCTTCAAAAATTCGCCAGAACTAAAAAGTAAAAAAATAATTTTAGTTCCTACTTCTTAGGATTTCCTACCCAAACCTTTAAACCTTTTATCCTATTCATTGAAATAAAATATTATGGCTAGGTATCCTACAGATTTCTTAGAAGTCGGTGCCAAGCCAAATATGTTCACTTCGCGAGTATATGACTGTATTTGATAGAGCTTTGTAACTTACTGTCACTCCGGTTATGCTTTCATCAAAATGGCTGAGATAGATCATTCTGTTGATAAAAACATAATCAGAGTGACAGTAAGTTACAAAGCTCTATCTATTATATACCTATGAACGTATTTGGCTTGGCACCGACTTCTAAGAAATCTGTAGGATACCTAGCCATAATATTTTATTTCAATGAATAGGATAAAAGGTTTAAAGGTTTGGGTAGGAAATCCTAAGAAGTAGGAACTTAAATTATTTTTTTTACTTTTTAGATCTGGCGAATTTTTGAAGGCGGTTTTATTTTTATTTTAAAATATTTTATTATACTCCGATTTTTTTTATACGTTGCTGTGTGGCAATCAAATGGTATTGTTTTAAATGCATAATGTCCATTTTGTGTGCTAAACGCTGTTTCGTTGGTCTTGTCCTCTTCGGGTCGGTCGGGATAAAATGTCATGTCTCTTTCTTTATTTCACCCTATCACCAGTATTATTTTATTAATTCCATTGACATGGCCAAAACAACCAAGGGACGGACTTATGTTCGATATTTATAATTCTTTTGTTACTTGATTTTCATTACTAGATGTCACTTGGTAATTTGAATACAACCATCCTGTGTGCAATATAACGTAATTCTTACTTTTCATCCTACCCCTGGTTTTCTTGTTTATACTAATATGAGACCTAATATTCAGAATAAGAAATATGTTATATTAATTTTAGACGTTGAGCACTGCGTAATTGAGCATCTACACCGTGTTTTTATTGTTTTCCGTTAAATTTGACAGGTTACTTGGGACATTAATAGAAGTTGCCTGGTACATCGGCATTTGTTAATTTCGTAAAAAAAATTTTTTTTTTTCGTTTTCATACATAATAATTGTAATGGCAAGTGTGAGAGAACCTTAAGAATAAGATCTCAGGTGACTGACGGCACACGTCAAAATAAGTAACATTAGGATCTAATAAAGGTTGCAATACACTTGTTCAGCCATTAAACTTATTTTTTTAATAACTCAATAACAGTAAGAGTTAAGACACTACTTTCTTAGTGAAATTGATTATTTTTGACCTAAATAAGCTTCCCTTTAATTTAACGGAAATCAATAAAAACACGGTATATAAAAAACATTAACTGTTTTGACTGTTATCTAGCCTTAACTATGGATATAGTTCTGCTGTAAAAAGCAAGTCACAAAGTAAATAATCAATATGTTATCTAAACTACCTGAACTTTTAATATCTTAACCATTTCACTTTCAGCTACCAAAACCTAATTCAAAAGCTCGTCCAACTATACGGTGAACCAAATCCTCTGAACAAAAACTCTAACCGAACAGCAAGTTACCAGTCTCGCGATGGTTACGGGAATCTGTATACCTCGTCCACTACCCAGCGGTATCCTTACGATCCGTACCAGAGGAACTATAACGATAGAAGCTACGAAAAGGTTGATAATGATGAGAATGAGTTAAGGTAAGTTCATTTTTTGAGATTAAACTGTTCACGTTACGTAATGGGTCGAATGCACAAATTTTTTAGGTATTGCTTTTAATTGTACGAATATGGGTTGTTTCAAATTGTTTTTTTTTACAGCATTAGCACTGAATCGTCCTTCCAGCCTAGAAAAGATGCGAATGGATATAATATAGAATCGCCCTTCAAGTTATTTAACTCCAATGGGACTACAGATTTACTACTGCAGGTATGACTGATATAATTTATTCATTTCTGTTAAAAATGTATTATTTTATATTCATTTAAATAAAGAAATATTTCATTTCAAATTAGACATATTATGAACCCTTATTTAAGAGGTTTTTTAAACAGAAAGGTATTATATTCGACTGCTAATCCTCTATATACAAGTTAGAATGTAAGAAAAATGATGGTGGTCCGTTTTAGGCCAAATTCAGTACAAAGATATTACAAAAAATGTATGAAAATATTATCAAACCGGGTTATTCTACTAATTAAAGTCGATGATTGCTCGACATGTTTCGATCCATTAAGAGGGTCCTCGTCCGGAGCACCCCCGGTACTGGCCGCGCAAATATTTGTGATAAATAAATACATAAATAATGCCCACGCCGGGGTTTGAACCTGGACCTTCTAGCTTCGTAGGGACTACCAACTAGGCTACAGAGACTGACAACAATTAACAACAACATAACATGATTAAAAAAATTACAGGACGCAACAGTAAACTTCCGTATACTACAAGAAGAAGAGCAAGCAGCTAAACACATACTGAACAACCAATACGTGGGTGACCAGGCTGAGAAGGCTGTGACCGGGATTAGAGACTGTCCCGTGAAGAGGATGATACTGTGTGTCACTAGTGAGGCGGAGATGGACAAATGTGTTAAGATGAGGGTAAGTGTGAACACGTGGGTGACCAGGAGAAGGCTGTGACCGGGATTAGAAACTGTCCCGTCAAGAGGATGATACTGTGTGTCACTAGTGAGGCGGAGATGGACAAATGTGTTAAGATGAGGGTAAGTGTGAACACGTGGGTGACCAGGAGAAGGCTGTGACCGGGATTAGAAACTGTCCCGTCAAGAGGATGATACTGTGTGTCACTAGTGAGGCGGAGATGGACAAATGTGTTAAGATGAGGGTAAGTGTGAACACGTGGGTGACCGGAATTGGAGAGTCCCGTCAAGAGGATGATACTGTGTCACTAGTGAGGCGGAGATGGACAAGTGTGTTAAGATGAGGGTAAGTGTGAACACGTGGGTGACCGGAATTTGAGACTCTCGTCAAAAGGATGATACTGAGTGTCACTAGTGAGGCGGAGATGGACAAGTGTGTTAACATGAGGGTAAGTGTGAACACGTGGGTGACCGGAATTGGAGACTATCCCGTCAAGAGAATGATAATGTGTGTCACTAGTGAGGCGGAGATGGACGAGTGTGTTAAGATGAGGGTAAGTGTGATCAGGTGGGTGACCAGGAGAAGGCTGTGACCGGGATTAGAGACTGTCCCGTCAAGAGGATGATACTGAGTGTCACTAGTGAGGCGGAGATGGACAAGTGTGTTAAGATGAGGGTAAGTGTGAACACGTGGGTGACCGGAATTTGAGACTCTCGTCAAAAGGATGATACTGAGTGTCACTAGTGAGGCGGAGATGGACAAGTGTGTTAACATGAGGGTAAGTGTGAACACGTGGGTGACCGGAATTGGAGACTATCCCGTCAAGAGAATGATAATGTGTGTCACTAGTGAGGCGGAGATGGACGAGTGTGTTAAGATGAGGGTAAGTGTGATCAGGTGGGTGACCAGGAGAAGGCTGTGACCGGGATTAGAGACTGTCCCGTCAAGAGGATGATACTGAGTGTCACTAGTGAGGCGGAGATGGACAAGTGTGTTAAGATGAGGGTAAGTGTGAATACGTGGGTGACCGGGAGAAGGCTGTGACCGGGATTAGAGACTGTCTCGTCAAGAGGATGATACTGAGTGTCACTAGTGAGGCGGAGATGGACAAGTGGGTTAAGATGAGGGTAAGTGTGAACACGTGGGTGACCTGAATTGGACACTCCCGTCAAAAGGATGATACTGTGTGTCACTAGTGAGGCGGAGATGGACAAGTGTGTTAAGATGAGGGTAAGTGTGAATACGTGGGTGACCGGGAGAAGGCTGTGACCGGGATTAGAGACTGTCCCGTCAAGAGGATGATACTGTGTGTCACTAGTGAGGCGGAGATGGACAAGTGTGTTAAGATGAGGGTAAGTGTGAATACGTGGGTGACCGGGAGAAGGCTGTGACCGGGATTAGAGACTGTCCAGTCAAGAGGATGATACTGTGTGTCACTAGTGAGGCGGAGATGGACAAGTGTGTTAAGATGAGGGTAAGTGTGAATACGTGGGTGACCGGGAGAAGGCTGTGACCGGGATTAGAGACTGTCTCGTCAAGAGGATGATACTGAGTGTCACTAGTGAGGCGGAGATGGACAAGTGTGTTAAGATGAGGGTAAGTGTGAACACGTGGGTGACCTGAATTGGACACTCCCGTCAAAAGGATGATACTGAGTGTCACTAGTGAGGCGGAGATGGACAAGTGTGTTAAGATGAGGGTAAGTGTGAACACGTGGGTGACCAGGAGAAGGCTGTGACCGGGATTAGAGGCTGTCCCGTCAAAAGGATGATACTGTGTGTCACTAGTGAGGCGGAGATGGACAAGTGTGTTAAGATGAGGGTAAGTGTGATCAGGTGGGTGACCAGGCGAAGGCTGTACGACCGGGATTAGAGGCTGTCCCGTCAAAAGGATGATACTGTGTGTCACTAGTGAGGCGGAGATGGACAAGTGTGTTAAGATGAGGGTAAGTGTGATCACGTGGGTGACCAGGAGAAGGCTGTGACCGGGATTAGAGACTGTCCCGTCAAGAGGATGATACTGTGTGTCACTAGTGAGGCGGAGATGGACAAGTGTGTTAAGATGAGGGTAAGTGTGATCACGTGGGTGACCGGAATTGGAGACTCCCGTCAAGAGGATGATACTGTGTGTCACTAGTGAGGCGGAGATGGACAAGTGTGTTAAGATGAGGGTAAGTGTGAACACGTGGGTGACCGGAATTGGAGACTCCCGTCAAAAGGATGATACTGAGTGTCACTAGTGAGGCGGAGATGGACAAGTGTGTTAAGATGAGGGTAAATGTGAACACGTGGGTGACCAGGAGAAGGCTGTGACCGGGATTAGAGACTGTCCCGTCAAGAGGATGATACTGTGTGTCACTAGTGAAGCGGAGATGGACAAGTGTATTAAGATGAGGGTAAATGTGATAAGGTGGGTGACCAGGAGAAGGCTGTGACCGGGATTAGAGACTGTCCCGTCAAAAGGATGATACTGTGTGTCACTAGTGAGGCGGAGATGGACAAGTGTGTTAAGATGAGGGTAAGTGTGAACACGTGGGTGACCAGGAATAGGCTGTGACCGGGATTAGAGACTGTCCCGTCAAGAGGATGATACTGTGTGTCACTAGTGAAGCGGAGATGGACAAGTGTATTAAGATGAGGGTAAATGTGATAAGGTGGGTGACCAGGAGAAGGCTGTGACCGGGATTAGAGACTGTCCCGTCAAGAGGATGATACTGTGTGTCACTAGTGAGGCGGAGATGGACAAATGTGTTAAGATGAGGGTAAGTGTGATCAGGTGGGTGACCAGGAGAAGGCTGTGACCGGGATTAGAGACTGTCCCGTCAAGAGGATGATACTGTGTGTCACTAGTGAGGCGGAGATGGACAAGTGTGTTAAGATGAGGGTAAGTATAAGTATATCCAATAAAAAAGAAAAATAATTATCATGATATTTTCTTCGGTTACCGCGAGGATTACTCATGAAATAAAACTATGAAAACGGATAAACTCGCGTATGTTTATTAACTTTTTCTCAAACTTGCTGCGAAATGTTGATGTTACTTACTTTAAATTAAACCTGGAAATGCTATGTATCCGGTATCGTGTGCTAAGATGATATGTAAAGAGATTTCATGTATTTATTTCACACCTAGGACTGCAAACAAACTGTCTTTTGTTTTGAAACGTCAAATTGTGACACTAGGTCACATTCAGCCACAGAAAAAAAAATAACCTTAGAACTGATGTCTATACCGCCAGGTAAAAGAATACCTCAAGCAGATTAAAAAAAAAGTTAGGCGCGAATATTTTTTTTTTAATGTTTTACGATACTGTACTATTGGTATATTTACAAATGAATGAAATACCTAGCATGGTTCGGCGAAATCAGTTCGTTTTATTTCATGGCAAGTTTGAGAAAAGCACTATACAAATCTCGGCGAGAAACAGGGTTACAGGCCGCGTATCCCTATCTGGCCTCAGTTCCTTCGGCCAGATATATCTACTTGGCCTGTAACCCTTCGTTTCCCGTCCTCTATAGTAATGTACTATTTCTCAAACTTGCAATTAAATGTTGGCATTACGTACGTCAAATTAAACCAGGAAGGACCATCTCGCTGGTTCGATGATTGATATTTAAAGGCATTTCATAACTACTTTGCAGTCTTAGGACTGAAGGAATCTCTGATAATAAACATTTGTCAAAGATTTTGCGCCGAAATATGCGCGGTGTTACGAAAAGCGCCTATGTCCTGTCCATCTTGGCACAAATAATTACATTAAAGTACATTTCGATACAAGTGCAAAAAAATTTTTTTTCGACGAGAGTAAAAGTTGGAGCCCGAGTGAGACGAGGGCGATAATCACCCGAGTTAAAAATAAGTCTTTACACTTTTTACACGTGTATCGAACGACTTTTTTCATAACTAGTGCCTTAAAAAGGAAAATTTACGCACGCAAAGCGTGCGCATAGTTTACTTTTCCGCATTAGTTAGGAAATAATATTTTTCGGGGCATTTTTGAGCTGGCGTTAGACATCCAAGTTATTACCAGTGTATGTTTTTACCATATTAGTACCATGTTATTACTTGTTATCCAGTTTACGACTTTCTATTTTCTCCATCCAAATTATTACCAGGGTCGCGTTTTATAAAGTTACAATTTACAATTTCGCTGTTTGCCTCTCTAACGTACTCACATATTGGCTAGAAAGAGAGGCAAACAGCGAAATTGTAAATTGTAACTTTATAAAACGCGACCCAGTGTGTATGTTGTTACCATATTAGTACCATGTTATTACTATTCTCCGAATTCTTACAGGTGGCCCTAAAAGCAGCATATCTCCAACCGAGCCTGATCTGCTGGCGAGGCCACAGCACTCGGCACTGCGAGCGCTCCGTGGCCTCGGGAGTGGCTGATGTGGCCGTCATGGACCCTGGAGACATGCTGCATGCGGCCGCGGCTCACAGGCTGGTTCCTTTCATGCAGGAGGTACTAATAAGCAGCATATCAAAAAAAAAAAAAAAAAAAAAAAAAAAAAAAAAAAAAAAAAAAAAAAAAAAAAAAAAAAAAAAAAAATCTTCAACCGAGCCTGATCTGGAGGCCACAGGTGGCCTCGGGAGTGGCTGATGTGGCCGTCATGGACCCTGGAGACATGCTGCATGCGGCGACACACAGGCTGGTTCCTTTCATGCAGGAGGTACTAATAAGCAGCATATCTCCAACCGAGCCTGATCTGCTGGCGAGGCCACAGGTGGCCTCGGGAGTGGCTGATGTGGCCGTCATGGACCCTGGAGACATGCTGCATGCGGCCGCTGCACACAGGCTGGTTCCTTTCATGCAGGAGGTACTAATAAGCAGCATATCTCCAACCGAGCCTGATCTGCTGGCGAGGCCACAGGTGGCCTCGGGAGTGGCTGATGTGGCCGTCATGGACCCTGGAGACATGCTGCATGCGGCCGCGGCTCACAGGCTGGTTCCTTTCATGCAGGAGGTACTAATAAGCAGCATATCTCCAACCGAGCCTGATCTGCTGGCGAGGCCACAGGTGGCCTCGGGAGTGGCTGATGTGGCCGTCATGGACCCTGGAGACATGCTGCATGCGGCCGCGACACACAGA
>JALPQI010015189.1:0-36477 GCA_025490895.1 Thaumatotibia leucotreta
TTTTCGACTTTGTTAACAATGAATCGAAAAGTGGTAAACCACATTTTTGGTTGACTGTACCGTACCATTCATTTGTAGGAACACAGTAGGTTGGTTTGAAATTGTCATTTTTAAATATTCATAAAGGAACTCAGGAATTGATAATTTGTATTTGTAGGGATTCAAAGAAAAAATATTATAGGCATTATCTTATGTTTGTTAATCTTGTACTCCTTTTACAAAACCAAAGTTTGTCTCTATTCTTTTCACTATCTTCAAAGATTTCTTGAAAGATAGCATGCGTAAAATTTTCAAAATAATATATTAAATTGCAATGCACACACACATATTCACGCTTCAAGAATTTTAGTACCTACCACGGTACCTATGCTTCGAAGTCCTAAGACTATTCATAGCAAACATCCATTCCCTGCAACGTCTCTAACAAAAAACCAGCCTAAATAATAAAGTATGTCAAAAATGGAATAGTACATTGTGCATCAAGGGAGGTAAGTACGGAATTACTAACGAGAGTGTTAGAAGCCCGACGTCGTTAGGCGGAGGGCTTTTATGACTCGAGTTAGTATTCCGCTTACCGACCGTGATGCATACAATGTTTTTCATCACACTTGCTAACCAAAAAAATAAGTTTTAAGACATAATATTATTAAATGACGTACTGACATTTCTATTACTCCCTAGGGAATTTCACTTTTCTATTACTCCCGCTACGCGCGCAAGCAATGGCGCGCTTAGACAGCAAGTGTGATGAAAACTAACTTTCTTTCCAATATTTGTAGAATGTTACCTGAACGTTATATTTATGTCCTGTAAAGTTTTCATCCAGCATCTTATTAATAACGTCCATAACCCTGGTCTCCTTTACTTTTGTAGCAGGCTCCATTTGATACGACGGAAAATACATCAAGGCGGGCCGTTTGAATTCGATTCCCAACTAAAATATCAAAATGTAAAGTTTTAATAGTTATTTATGTGGCTGGCGCATAATAAGAGGCATACGAACAAATAAAACATGGAAGCCGTACGCCATATTAAATTGCCTTTCAAAAACGGTCCTAAATTTTAGTTGACAAGTGCATTAAAGAGGGGGTCCCTTCAATGCATCATGGTAATGAATGTCAATATCAACCTATGAAAACTTAAACCGCCATTTAAAAATAGCTGTGATTGGTCCATCAAGGCTTTGATTGGCTATATTATATAAACATTTGTCAAAGATGTTGCGCCGAAATATGCACAGTGTTAAGAAAAGCGCTATATCCTGCCCATCTTAGCACAATTTGAACAATTGCTTTTGGGGGCATTTTTGAGCTGGCGTTAGACGTCCATGTTATATATGGTCGCAGTAAGAGGCATTAAACAAGAGTGTGGTTTTATGAAACGAGCCGTAGGCAAGTTTCATAATAAATTCACACGAGTGTTTAATGCCTAATTATGTACAGTCACATACATAACTTTATCTACATCCTTATCATTTGCTTAGAATGATAATTTACCTTTATTTACATTGATATCCACTAAGTAAAATACCTCTAAATATAACAATTCAAATCAGTTGAAATTACTCAATTTGTGTAAGAATATCCTACAATAAATACGAGTATGTATTGAAAAAAAAAAACAAAAATAAGTTGACTTTATAATATTAACATTAATGAACTGACACCGATACTTTAATGTTAATATTATGATACACTGTACTTTAATGTTGACTTTATGACACAGATTCAGACACCGGTTTCTCAATATAGGTCATTACATTACCGCTTCTAAATATAAAAAACAAATAAATAAAAAAAAATAAAAACAAAAATAGAATAATTATGATATGGAAGTAGATATAAACATATTATAATACTCAAAGATAAAATGCTCGTACAGTCAAGTACACGACTGGCCTTGACAAAGGTTGTTCCAGTTAAAATCCTCCTAACCCCTCGTGTGCGGCGAATTTTTTTTTCTTATAGTTTTGCCGTACACGGATCCGTGCTCCCGCATACGATGGATTAAGAGATCGAAACATGTCGAGCAATTTTCTACAGAAATGACGTGAGTGTGTGTCTTACAGATGTAGTGCAAAATCCTTTCTCTTCGGCTTTTCACGGAAACGCCCGAATTAATCTCCCTGTCTCAATTAGCTTCAGTGCAATATATACTGAAGTTCACTGTGACAGCAATATTAATTCGGGTGTTTCCGTGAAAAGCCGAAGAGAAAGAATTTTGCACTATATATGTACATTATATTGACATGTAAATCATTATTATGTTGTGAGGCTGAAGGTTTCAGTTCAAGTCCCGGCGCCATTTGTGTGCTTATCACAAATAATTATGACTTGTTCATAGTTGTTTTCTACGTAAGTATTTAAAACACAAATACAATACAAATACAAATATTTTATATCAGAAAAAGTTAGCAAACGTTACTTTAATGCTGACCCCCACTCTAGACGGTGCCTGTCCCGTGGGGGAATTTTGTGCGTATCTATCTGTTATACATATGTATAGCCGCACAACACAAAGCCTTAATTGAGCTTAAGTGTGGGACTAGGTTGAATGATGTAAGATTGGCCTATAATATTTATTTTATAATTTCTGCTGAACCCTGTAATAACTAAACAGCCCCGTTAACCCCGTGTTAACCCCGGTTAGCCAGTAACCAGAGATTGTTCAAGTGGGGATAAGTCTCTGGGGGCGCTACGTGCGCATTGCTGATATATTATAACTTGTTTCATAATAAGTCTAAAAGGGTTTTGAGGCCATACGAGTATAATCGTTGTTTGACAAGCAAAACTCACTAAGTAACAAATACCTACTTGGAATAAAGCTCGTATCTCAGTTCTGATTTAATACTGACATTAGAGGTTGCTAAGAGTAGTGACAGTTTTTATAGTGAGTTTTGCTTGTCAGCCGACGATATACACGGGGTTTCTTGAGTCACTACTTGCACACAGTCCTCGTGTATCTACAACGTATATATAAGTCATACTGAGCAACTTTTAGTAGGAGGCCAATGCTAAAGTCACGAAAAAATGTCATTTTGCCATACAAAATGTCCAGACCACTATACCCAATACGTATGAAAAGTAGTTTTTTGTGATTTTTTGGTTGGTCTCATAATAAAAGTTGCTCAGTATGACTTGTATAAATATATTAATAAATATTATATACAGTGTGTGCGAGGTTATTACTTATTAGTGACCCGGGAAACAACATAATATGTATACCTACAATATTGTAAAAGTCACAGCGAAACTCAGCTACTTAAGCTAAGACTGCAAAGCTTTATCTTAGCTTTTATTTCGAATTACGAGCTGTAATTGTCCGATGGGTTTGCTTTCAACTAACAATGCAAAGACCATTAGTGTAATATATTGCAACCACAACTACCTTTTCAGGCTATGCAGCTAAAGTTGTATCCATTACGAGACTTCATTTTTTTGCGAAAAAGATGAATAGGTATAGAGTAGGTACGCGTAAAGATTATTTTGTTGAAAGCTCACTGATGAGACAACATTACAGATGAATATCATGGGACAGCATTACAAAGATCGACATAGTCCCACGGTTAAGTCACAAGCTTGTACTAACTTATTGATACTTATAGCATAGATCCATAAACTCATAGCAGACCATCTCTATAGAACAAATACATAATATTTATATTGATTTAAACTGTTACGATTATGACGACTCATATTTGAACGAGAAACACACAATACATTTTAATACATATTTGTGGCAAACACCCATAGGGTGCTCCCACATTATTATGTATAGGCACAGGTATATCATCATCTTTCTTTATTTGACATTCTAATATTCTATAATATTTTTCTTGTTACATTTTGCGTCATAATAGAAATGACATCCAATGTGGGAGCACCGTTACTCCAAATAAGAATCTGGAACCTCCAGCTGCGATAGAGTTGTGATAAGATAAAGTTCATTTAAAGGCTTAAAAGCTCGAACCCTTAAAGTACTCGTATAATTACGTTTATTTTATTTTAAACGTATGGATACAAGAAACTTCCATCGCGGTTAATGTGCCTCAAGCCGGTAGTATAGGAAATTGGCCTGATTTTAAGACTATTTATTAATTAAAATTTTAAATTGAGCCAATTTTGCTGTAACCCAATCGTTAAGCTTTGAGATGTTTTCCTGCCTGGCCACGACTATGTGCGATCAGTGACGGTGGTTAGTGACTCCATAAGTTGAAGCTAGAGACCGATATCGGAACTCCCACTCGCACATTTGGTTTTCCGCCCCGCCGGTCGCCTAAGATAAATCATCGCGTGCCGGCTATATGGGCACATTTCAAAATCGAATTTTATGGAAGATGTTGCAAGAAAATATCGTCACTTTTGGCACGCAATTCTATTTTGAGATGTGGCCGTATAGCAAGCACGCAACGCAAACTCGTGGCCAAGGAGTTAGGGCCTGAGTACAAGTATTGAAGCTTTCAACCGATAGGGGAGATCGAGTAGAGTTGTGACAGAGGTGAGTTGTGACAGTGCCGATTTCTCTCTACTTTCAATAGTTAGAGAGTTGGTAAAATGGAACATTTGTTACTTCAGAGAAGCCCTACTTGCCTCAGCACACACTGACGGTACGTGAGGAGCGGTTGCGTAATTACGACATTGATGTGCAAAAAAACACTGAAAGTAAGATTTTCTTCAAAAATTTGGTTCAATTTATATCTTATTTTATAACATATGCCGTACTGTACTATTTTTTCTTAAGTAGCATGGTTATTCATGTTTCTAGGCATGGCATTGATTTTTCGTGTTTGCATCGAGCTTTAAAATTACGAATTATTATTACGGCCTAGTCGTATTTTTTAGGTCCTAGGAGAGTTGTGACAGGCTGTCACAACTCTCCTAGGACTGTAAAAACACAACACATAAACTAAGAGGACAATAAAAAAACTAAGAGGTAAGAAAAAGAGGACGCGTAAGAAAAAGATGACATGTATGGACAAAGAGGGGGCAGAAAATACCTCTAATTGTGTTTGCTTAGTAGTTTGCCTTGAAGCGTATGCAAACAGCCGATCGAATGAGGAGTGGGTGCAATGCTTGGATTGCAAAGGCTGGTCTCACGTAGACTGCACACGAGATGAGCTGCAATATGTTTGCCATAATTGCCTAATAGATCAGTAAGAGTTTTATTTAAAGAAAAACACACAAAGTATTTAAGTTTTATTAGTTGTTTTTGTTGACAGGTTGAAGTTGTTTATGTTAGTAAGTAAGTGATGTACTAAAAGGTTGATAAGACCACTATTTCATTAAAAAGGTGTTTTATTTATTTATAAATGTGTAATCATATTGTTCAGTACCCAAATAGTCTAAATACAAAGCTGTCACAACTTACCTTTGTACTTGTCACAACTCACCTCGATGGTAGGAGAGTTGTGACAGAAGGAATAGTCGCCCTTTTTAACGATTTTCTCGGGAACCGTTTTATTTGTATTTATTTTGTTAATTGTATTGGAAAGGTAAGAAATGATCCTACAAAAATAGACATAGAACATAACTACGGAATGTTTCCTGAGCGAGATATGACGCATTAACTAAAAATTGTCACAACTCTACTCGATCTCCCCTACTAGACTACGGAGGCCGTCCGAAGTACCTACTACTAGTGAAACACTTGTACCTGTGAGGTCCTCGGGCCAGCAGCTGTGATCCCAGGTACTTTACCAAAGCCGTACGACTGTCGCCTCACTTTCATTCTGCTAAAAGATTTCTCTGCAAGAGCAGACTTGCTCAGGCCTTCGGCTAAAGACAATCGACTTTTTCTTTCAGCCATTTTTATAGTTTACCTAAATTTGCATACAATAAGTTACTAATAACAGAAAAAACGGTCGTTCTTTTTCTGTTGCTCAAAATTGACAACGTCATAACATGTTTGTGTGGTAGTATTGACAGAAGGAATTAAAAATAAATGCCTATATAAACTTCTTCGATATCGAATAGTTATATAACAATTATATAACCAATGCGAAATTCTGGGGAAACGCAATGGCGATGTAAAATAATCATAAAGATTATTTTGTTTATTGTTTTTACTAGGATTATCCCAGATTTCCTATTAACTATCATTTAAGTACCTATTGGTTATACTTTCTGTGCTTAATAGGTAACTAATAACGGCATTACACTTACACGAATCAACCTAGTTTCACGGTAAGCTTAGTAAACTATTGTATTATTAAATAAAATTAATAAAACCATACGTGTCGCGGTTGGAGCACTCACACTTATATGTTATTTATTTTGTAGGAAAGAGCAATGCGGTAAACATTCTAACCCTTCACAACTACACTAAAAAACAGAGCAAGAACAGAGATTATCCGTTTAAAGATACTTAATTAATACTGATACTTTAGTAGATATTGTAGATAATATTTTCTTCGGTTACCGCGAGGATTACACATGAAATAAAACTATGAAAACGGATAAACTCGCGTATATTAATTAACTTTAACTTCATTTCGACGTTTCGAACACTTTACAGGGTTCGTGGTCTGTGTTTAGTATGTGTATCTACCCTTAAAATGTATTGTCTGTGGTGTAGTATATTTTTCTTTATGGGTAGTTTTGTACTTATCTTTCTTATTTTGTTGGAGGTAGATCTATCTCCTCCATTGTCAGTCATCCGCAGACCACGAACCCTGTAAAGTGTTCGAAACGTCGGAATGAAGTTAGAGTTAGTTAATATACGGTATCCGTTTTCATAGTTTTACTTTATAGATATTGTAGTTTGATGTATAAGAAATATGTATTTATTCTTCTTTTGGTATTACTTTTATTAAGAAAACACAGGCACCAAATACCAAGATTTTTTCCTGGATAATTAATTGATAAATGATCACACACATTATCACAACTTTTTTGTTACACCTCGTATAGCTGTTGATATACAATTAACTACATAATAAAAAATTAATTACATGTAATATATCGACGGTCCCAAAGTAACACTGTCGGATCTACAAAATCGACATTTTCATTTTATTGCATTACTGATCTTAAAATATCCAAATGTATAATATGACATTTTCAGAATTCTACATTTGTCTCTATTATCTGAAATAATATGTCACAAGAATGTCGTATCTTACACAGCCTTCGGATTACTATGTCGGATGTCGCGTTGCAACAATGTTAGCTGGTGCGCGGGTAGGGCGACGCGGTCGTTTGTGCCAGTACCCACAATATTGTATGGATAAGCGCCGACTTCACGAGTTTCTCCGCACATATTTAAGAACGCGAAGATTTTATGATATTTTAAATCATTATGGCAAGTAATCGGTCCAATCGGATATTACAATCAGTTTTGGCTTGAGGCAGTGATAATATTCCACGAAAAAAGAAGAAATAAAATGCCATGAATTCAAGTCACATCCTGTTTTCTGAAGATATGGGTTAGTACAATGTCACTAAAGTAAAAATATTACAACATTTGTTTATTGTTTAAAAATAGCACACGTAGTGTTTCTTGTGGTGTATTTAGATTTTTTTTGTTTACTAGTTTGGTGTGCCCATATTATAATGTTGGTTGTGGTAGTTGCGACAATATTAATTGGATTATGTCAATTTATTGTGTTGTATGTGGTATTTCCGACATTGTTAAATGGAACAAAATTATAACTTATGTCGTAAATAGCATATCCGACGTTATTTCATGGATATACAATTACTGTTTGTCCTATGTTACACTATCTTCATTATTTACGGAAAATTAATTACTATTTAGGTCGTAAGTTACACATCCGACAATTTTGTATGGATTTTATCAGTGTAATTCTAGTTATAAGTGGCATAACTGACTACTTTATAAAGACTGTATTATTTATACCTGCTGAATATTTCACACTTATCTAAACTTATCATTTGTAATGAAGTAGTAGTATTGAGCACTTGCCCTTGCATTTGTAATAAGTGCGTAATGCTTTAGCCACGTAAGCCTTAGAGTGAACTACAGTTTAGTTTATTATAAATAAATAAATAAATATTTTAGGACATCTTTACACAAATCTACCTAGTCCCACGGTAAGCTCAATTAAGGCTTGTGATGTGGGTACCAGGCGACGATATAGGTATATAATAGATATAATAATACATAGACAGCCATGACCAAGGAACAAATATTTGTGATAAATAAATACACAAATAATGCCCTCGCCGGGATTCGAACCCGGAACCTCCAGCTTCGTAGGCAGGGTCACTACCCACTAGGCTACGGAGGCTGACAAATATATATGTGTCGCAGTATATAAAACATAATATATAATATATTATGTTTTATATACTGCGATGTTATAATTACATGAGTGCAAACTAATAATTTTCGTGTTGCACCAGAATCGCCGATTCCAGAGCATAATGAAGATGATTTAATCCAGTTGTAAGATTTACTCGGAGATGTTTTAATGACGAAAATGAAAATGACAATTGTGAAAAAATAATAAATGACGAGGATGTTTCACCGATTCCAGGTGAAGAAGAAACTATATTACTATTATCAGCAGATTTATAAAAATATCAGAGTTCTACTTTAAGACCAAATATTGTTAGTTCAAGTGCAGTAAACGTTGCCGTAATTGGAAATCTTAATGTTACATTAGAAAAGTCCTCTGAAACGCTTAAAGAAATGGATAACCTGACGAGGAGATCTCCTCGTGTCTTGTCGGGTATTATAGAGGAAGAATCTGTTCTAATAGAGCATTAACTAAAAGGCAGTACCGAGATATTGTCAACGAAAAGTTTAATTTAGCGATTCATCGCCTAAAAAAAGATGTGTGTGACGTGTGTCATTCTTTTATGAACAAGAAATCCCCTACTGATATTGAAATAAAAAAACAGGAGGTACACTTACAACATTGAACAACAAGACATTGCTCGTTTACAAAAAATGGAAGACAAAAAAGAGGCGTTAGAAAACCAGAAACTAGTAGTTGCCACATTTGACTTCCAAAAAGTTTTGACTACTCCGCATGGAAAGGTTAGTATTTTGTACTATAAACGAAAATTACTTACTCTCAATTTCACTGTCTATAATTGCGGTGATAAAACAGCGAAATGCTATATGTGGCACGAAGGCATTGCAAAGCGTGGATCTAATGAAGTGTCTAGTTGTCTGTACAATTTTATAAAAGAACATGCTCAAAAAGGTGTCGAGGAATTTCGCTTTTGGTCTGACAACTGTGGCGGCCAAAACCAAAATCGCATTGTTTTTACATTGTATATGCTAGCAGCCAGATAATTTAATGTCACTATCACTTACCGATTTTTAGAAAAAGGTCATACTCAAAACAAGGGTGATAGCGTACACTCCGTAATAGAAAGAGCTAGTGTGCGTAAAATGATCTATGTTCCTGAGGAGTGCTACTGTTTAGTTCGTTGGGCTAAGTCAGAGGGTGAGCCATATGTTGTTCATAAGATGGGCACGAGTGATTTTTATAATATCAAAAGTTGTTAAAAACCAAATATTGGGTAAAGAACACATCTAATGAAAAAGTGCAATGGAGTCGTCTTAGGGAAGTGAAGGTGAATAAAACAGAATTCGACAGGATTGAATATAAATATGAAATCGGCCAATTGCCAAACACAATTGTGGTTATTAAGTGCCCAACTCGCAACAATATACAGCGATTAGCAAAAGAATTTCAACTCATTAACGCTTACGATGGACCCCTTCCCTTGACCTATGCTAAGCACAAGGATTTAGTCGATTTGTGTAATAGTGGTATAATCCCAGAAAAATACCATCAATTTTATAAGGAGAAAGGTCAAAAGAAGAAAAGAAACGTGCCAGGTGATTCGTGTCCTGATGATGGTGATACTGATTAAAGGTTGTGTTTCTTGAATGTCTTTAATATGCAGTCCTTTTTGCTAATTACTTACATATTTTGTTGACTACTTATTCGTTTAATAAGTAGTAATTTGTGATTTAATGTTGATTTGGCTGAATAATATATGTAATATATTATGGTTTGTCTAAATGAATATATTTCTCATATTTCGGAATAAATAATATATCGATTAAAATGATTGTCATTTTGTTTTATTTTAAACACATAACACAGCATCAAACTGTCGTATCTCACCACTAGAAGAAATGCACAACACAAATAATTTAGTCGTAAATGACACATGCGACCCATATTATTATCTATTGTCCAATGAAAAAAGTCGTTTGTGCATACGACCATTTTATATGAACCATGTTCAAACAAAAAAGTAGTATGTGACACAACCGACAAAATTGTTCCAGAATCTCCAGGTAAAAATGTCGCTTGTACTATTTATTAGGTTTCCACAAGTATTTTCTTATTTTTACTTATGCACATTTTAAGAGTAACTAAAAATAGAAGCAATTCCCAATTTTTATAAGTTAATATGATAATTTGACGATTTTATAGAGTAAAAACCTGTTTGCAAAACTTTGATTGGCTCTGCTGGAAAGTAGTCATTTTGCAGATCCGACAGTGTTACTTGGGACCGTCGATATGTATGTAGGTACAATGGCTTTTATTTAAGTCAAGCCCTGTTTTAATATTTCAATCCGATCTCGTGATATTTCAATTTGGATCGCCGTACGGTCACTAGTTAATAAATTACTTATTGAAATACATTAAATTCATAATTAGTTCAGTTATTAATTATTATCCGCTTACTCCACTGCTTCAGACCGGAATAATTAATAAGTAAGCTGTAAACCTCGTTTGTCGGTGAAGAAAAATAAATTCATTTTTTATTTTCAAAACGTGTAACAAGTTATTTATTAATATTTCGATACCTACTGTAAATTAAACTATGGTTAGCATGCAAGTGGTGATTGAAAACTCCTATCTTACGTAATACTACAGGCGGGGGTATTTGAAGAACATTTTCTTCTTTTTAACAGCAGATTGCATTCGCTTGTATATAAGAAAAATAATATAACACCTGTTTAATGTACTGAAATGTATTTTTTAGTACAGATGGTGCCTTTTTTAGGCTCTAGTACGAGAGGGGGTCATTTTACGTCAGGTCCAAAACTTCGGAGGGCCATCTGTACTAAAAAACGTCGTACGAGACACGTGCAAAAAGGAAATTTCATGTTTTTCGCACTTGTGTCTAATTTAGAAAGATTCATAAATATACTCTGCCACATTACATTAAAGAGATGGTTAATTAATTATTGGTAACAATCGGACTTAATTACAAAAGTTTGGATTCCTTGTAACAGTATCTAACAATGACCAACCCTTCAATCTTTTAAACAAAACCACATCAACGGACTTCGTTGTCTAAATCACCAGTCACCATGAATTGAACTGAAGCAGAGATTGTCTAAACGGTTCAGCGCCCCGTCGAGCATGAAATGCAACTGCATTCCTGCAGTTACTCTAACAAACTCTTAACTAATTAAATTATCAAGTAAATTACACTCTGTTCTGTAAGAGACAAGCATCACTTTCTGGTAAAGATAGTGTTCAAGAGTTTTTGGAATTTATTTTAAGTTTCGGTTAGATTTAAGAGATAGCGTTATGTCAACTTAGGTTTTATTATACAGATAGACTGAACGTGAACGGTCTTGTAAAAACGTTGGGTACTACACCCGCGTTAGTTACAAATAGGTAAGCGCTGTGTAGTCAAGGTGGATGAAAGTTTTCACATTTATTTTGGTTCTTGAGCCATATATGCCTATTGATGGGTCGTTCCCGGTAACTTACCCAGCACAGTATGGGGAATATTCCTAAATGGAAACTTTCCCCATAGATTATATTAAGATTGGGATATTACCGGGAACGACCCTTCACTGCCTATCTGCTAAGAATGAGCCCTTGACATTGTTTCCATAGCTGCAGTAAGCTCGCCGTCTATTTTTAATTGTGTTCAAAATAACACTGACTTATGTCTTATAGGTGGATCCCATGGTGGACCAAGTCCTCGGAAAAATGATGAAGGTGTTCAGTCCAGTTCCACTTGGTTTCTTAGTTCAGTTTGTTAATTTACTAGTAAATTCACATCATCATCCTTTAATCAGTCCACTGCTGAACAAAGGCCTCTCTTATTTCCTAAGCGTATGTATTTACTAGGAGGTAAATGCCCATAATCGCCACGCTGGGCAAGCCGTTGGCGATGGCAGTGCTGTGTCAATCTTCAATAAATAATTGGTCAGTGACACTTCAAATCCCTTCCCGAAGGTAGTTGATATACGTAGTGATTAACATTCTCTTTGGTTGATATGCCCACAACGCCAATAACACATTTAGGCGTCCTAGCTTTTGACCGCTTTAGGTACCAGTCGATTTCTTGCGTATGGTCACAGAATAATGAATAGTACTACCATACAGAAAGGACACGCCCACCCTTGCACCGATTCGAATTACATTTTTTGTATGCCGTGACGCCCTGCGGTATGGTGTAGATCGTTAAAGGGCTTACTAAATACGGGCTACGTGAAAAACTATCGGGTTTGTCAGACACTAGTGTGATGGAGGCTTAGGCCCCCACCACGGAAATTCTAGAGAAACACATTTTCAGTCTTCCAATTAGTTTTTATATCTTCTATATCTTAAAAGTTATTATCTGTTTACATCTCTCTCACGTGATTGCATCACTAAACTTTTAAATTTAAAAACCGCCACCAGTGGCGCTGGCCGTCACTAAACATGAAATCAAGCAAACTACTCAAATATTAAATTAAGTTACAAAATCATCTAATTTAACTAACGAACCAAATTATTAAATGTTTTATAAAATAAACAACAGCTTCTTATAATTATTTCTATCGTATTATTTTAAACATAAAATAAAAGTAGGTTGCAATTACAACCATATTCACGATTCCGCCCGTGAGTAACATAAACATTCGTATAAATACTATTTAAACAAAATGTGACTTTTATATTAGTAAATGATGAGAAAACCAACGGAAAATTATAATGATAATTAATTAAATCAATCTTGTTGGCGACGTGCTGTAATACTAGGTAGATCCTCTATGCTTACAAGCTAGCAGTACCTACGCTAGCAGTCACACGTCAATGCTCGCCCGGTTATAGGTCAGTTAACCGTCTGTTCACCCCAGCGACTTACCCCGAGTGGCACTGAAGATGTGACTGATAGGACCAGACTTCGGTATCAGAGTCTAGTAGTTGCAGACATGAACTAAACATTATTTCTTAAAATAGCCGATACCAGCTTTTGTTATTGACTGTAGGATATGAATGGCAAATCTTACGCCTTATGATGTTGACAGATCTGTCATTGGAAATTGAGCCTTTGCTCAAGCTGCCTGTCGAAGTGTATAAACAAATATTGGCATATTTTCCCGTTTCCCATAAATAAATTTGTCGTCTTACTATACAGTATTTCCGTCCCTGCTACTATTCAAAGGGAAAAATCTACAGTGCCGTTTTACTTAAATAATATCAAGCCGCTATGAAAATAAATAAAATGTTTGAGGTTGGGTATATAACTGGGTCCAGATTGCAATAGCTATACATTTTCTTTGCAATAAATCTTCCGCTTTAATCAAGATAAATATTAAACAGCGTCGCTAACACTAAGTAGATCTACTCAACCTAAAATTTTACTACTCGCATGTGATCCTGAAAATCGCAAAAGTTTATAATATACACACGAAATCGCTAGTTTACTATTAACATAGTAATGGCCATAGAAATATAAAATACTAAAGATATGCAAAATAAGATGTCAAAACAGTGCATGCATTACATAAGTTAAAATACCACAGTAGTACTCGCAGTGCGCCCCAAAAATATGTCACTGATTTTGATACTTGTGCCTTGGACTTAAATGTTGAAATGTATAGATATTTTTAGAGGTGACTTTACTACGTGATACTACTAGATGCAGAAAGGGCTTCGCCCGCAAGGGTCGCCGACACCGGTTCAACTCAACCTAGACGTCGATGCTCTTTTGCGTTATGTTAGGTTATGTAACGCCGAGTAATATTTGGAGCGAGTAAGTACGCTGTAGTTGCAAGTTCTTGATCTTTGAGATATGACATTTTTTCATGAAAATGTTGTTTCATTTGTTGACAACCAATTAGCTATATAGGTACTCTCAATAGTCTCAATGCAAAGATCCGTGTTTGTCAGTTGAATATGTTTTGTAACCTGAAAGTGACTTTCAGGTTATAACTATTTGCATCGAACTAACCCAAAATATAACTTGTGGTAGGCAATTTATTTCCATTAGCTACGAGTAAGGCCGGGATTACACCTGTAAGTTCTTACGTAAGTTGTAGGAACGAAGCTATGCTAAGGAATGAGACCGTGATATGTCTCATTTCATAGTATAGCTCTGTCCCTATAATTTACGTAAAAACTTACAGGTGTTTGGCCAACCTAAGATACTCATACAGGACTGAATTCAATAATATCATTGTTTTTCTTCTTTAACTTCATTAAAATAGCTTCAGTATTTCAAGCGTTGTAATCTAATTTCTACGGATATCCTCGTACTACATTTGTATTAATTACTATTAGGTAGAATAGAGCGGATTGAACTAATAATTAGATGCTTAGGCAAATAAACAAACCTATGTTAATCCGTACAATAATTTGAATTAAACAATTCGAGCCGGTTCAATTATCGGAAATCCCTATTTGGCATTTGCACAGCATTCAATGGGGAGACCAGGGAAGGTCAAGACGTGGCCAACAAAGGAATGGCTACAAAGGGTAAATTGATTTAGGAGGAACCCGTCACCCGACGACAAATGTTGACGACATATACGTTCACACTCTAGTTTGATTGTTTAGATAGATCCGGAAACAGTAGGTATCTACTATAGTACCTATAGCGAATGACTTATGTGTTACAGCCTCTGTAGCTCAGTTAGTGTTGACCCTGCATGCCAATATGGAGGCTTAAATACCGACGAGGGCATATTTTGTGTGTTTATCACAATACTACTTTCATGGTCATGATAATTTAAGTGTACTTCAGCATCTATCTATTAGTGAATAGTGATGTGCCGTTCCCGGTAACTTGCCCAAAACTGTAGGGGCATTGGGGAATATTCCCAAACGGTAACATTCCCGACAGTAACATTGGGAATTAATCAGGCACGGCCCAAACTTACGTAGGTCTACGTCGAATTGTTTGAGATTATTTATTATTAATACGATTATTACAAGTATAATGAACAATAACCAATCCTTAGTATCATTTTTTTATGGACCTGCACCTAGAGCTACATGTACATTGTACATGCACTACTGTAACTGCTTACGAATTGTTTTTGGCTCTGACCGCGACATGATAAAACCAATGCTATATTCGCAGAAGTTACCGTATAAACTACATGATTATAAATGTCGACTTGTTACCCATCATAGGATTTTTCTTATCTTGGTCAGATATGTACATATTATATACCATCAAAAAATACACGATCATTATTTTCTACATATATTCAGATATGTTACGGACAAATTACGAAGCAAAAAAAGAAAAAATCCACATTATTATTTCAGAAGTAGTCCTAATTATTTGTTAGAATTAATTACACCTAATGAGGGATTTCGGTTTACATCATACGCTCTGAGATATTATGTTATTCGAAGAACTTGCATAAGCTCCTTATTCGTATTTATGTAGGACCTCATCATCATCATCAGCCTATGATAGTCCACTGCTGGACGTAGGCCTCTCCTATTAACTATGCGTAGAGACGCATTAGGAGGCAAATGCCTATAATCGCCACGCTGGGCAAGCGGATTGGCGATCGCAGTAATGTGTCCACTATGTCCGTCACCACACGGCTAATTATCTTTTAATAGGACTTTTTATGTAGGACCTAATTATCTTTTAATAGTTTTTAGTAATGCTTGGTTGCAAACTTCATTTCAGGAAAAACCACAAAGGGTTCAGTATGATAATCCAACTGTTATGATGATGAGCACTGCTTCTGGGATGCAGACTATTCCATTAGGTTTTCAATTATAACTAGAAACCTAGGGAGTGACGCCTTTTAAGTAAAAATGGTATTTTTAACATTTCTATTTTCATTTAGAGCAAAATGTAGTTATGACGTCGGAGGATTACGGAGGAAAACTGTTAATTAGTTGGATTTTTTGTATATTTTCACAAAACATGTTTGACCATAGAGTTATTATTGAAGTATGCAGCAGCAGAGTAATAAAAACTGATTTTGTAATCGGATTCTCTCTAGGCAAAAAGTGATAAAAAATTTCATAACAAATAGGTACTTAACTTTTCCCAAAGAACCAATACATGCAGGACGAAAACAATCTCCCTGGGGGGCTACTATGATCTCTTAATGCGATTCAGTTTGGGTCCAGCTTGTCGATTTTCGACATTAATTCAATGGTCTTTCTATCACATCGTGGTTCAGATTAGGTCTTAACTGAATCGCATTACTAGATTGTAGTAGTAGTAACCCTGGTCTAAAGGTGGATATAGACCAAACCAGCATTTGCTCATTCTATCCCCCACTCTAGGAAATCTACGAATTTCAACGAATCACGTTTTGTGTAACGAACGAATTTCGTAGAGTGGGGGATAGAATGAGCGAATGCTCTTTTGGTCTAAATCCACCTTAAGAATGCACCCCCAAAAAGTTTACAAAATTGGGCATGCTCTATCAGTTTTTTTTTTAATTGTTCAGTAAACATACAATTATTGCTAAAACAAATTTATTGCTAACCCTTAGGGTCGATTTCCGTGGGACTTAATGAGGTAACACAATCACCAATGTGCAACTTAACCGTCAAGGGTCTCAATCGTCACCTGTTCAAAACACTACGCAATAACTTTCAGTCTGAAAGACTATGTCCTCAATGACAACTTGCATGAAAATGTGCTCATGAATTTCGAGTAAATAACATTAGCTAATTTTGAGAATGTCCTGTAACTTGGTTTTGCTACCCGGGGTCATACAGCGACCGGCCTAGCCTGGCAGGCTTAGGGTCTCACCAAACTAGTCGACGCCGTTTCGGCTAATCGCGTACGGAAAAAGCTTTATGTCAACGCAATAAGAGCGAGGACATCGTAAATCGGCTCGGCCCACGCGAAACGACGTCTTTCGACGGGAAAACGGCGTTTTGCCGTAAAGCTGTTCGCATTCGTACGACCCCGTTTGCAGCCTAACGCACACGTTCGAATTCCTAAATCTCCTAATACCGCCGTACGGTGCCGGAAAGAGTTGAACGGCTCCGATCACGGCCGAGTACCTACGATAAGGACCGGTCAGAGCTGGCGGAAGCCGTTCAGCGTCTTCGACGGCCGAACATAGCTGACGACGAAGTAGCTATTGATGCGTTTGTATTTATTCATTTGAATTATTACCCACATTAAAATCTGCAATAGATCTGACAACACGAAGTAATACTGTCGTAATCATACACGTCTGTTCAATTTCAAACTAGTTACTAACAACTAGTCTCCAAAAATGAGATTTACGATTGCCGATCACCCGCTGTCCTATCTACCTGTTCGTCGGACTCAGCGGCTGTACGCGTGCTGTCTGACGTCTCGACGGCAGGACGGAGCACGGGAGAGCCGACCGCCGCTTTACAACTGTTGCGGTAGCAAATCGCAGCCGATCGAGCGTTTCTACGGCCGTAAGGAGGGTGAGACTGCTTAACGCAGGTGTTCAACCGCGGAGACGGTCGATCGGCTAAATGCGAATAGTGTGGTGTAAAACCCTCGGCGAAAGCCGACTCCGCGTCGATTGGTTTGGTGAGACCCTTACGAGGTATTCTTGGAAAAGGCTGGTTTTATTTTCGCGACTAACAGCCTGTTTCTTTCGGAGTATATCCGTTAGATAAAATAAACAGGCAATAACAAAAACAAGGTCATCTAACAATTATCTAACAGATATATTTTATTCAGCGATGGTGAAACAGGCCCGTAGTGGTTTTCATCTTTCAAGATCGACCCCGAATTCACCCAGTCTACTTTTGTAATCGATTAACAACCCCCTCATTATAGTAAGCCGCTAAGTATTGTTTGTCTTTTTCATTCTTATCAATATGTCTATAAGACTGAAAGGGACGAACAATTTTTAGCGGCTTACTAATTTAGGAGACGTTTATGAATATGGAGGTAAATGTCGAATACGTAGATAGATACATTGCCAATGTTATTATAACTATCCGTAAAATACCTATCTCCTTCATTTAGAGTAGGTACTACTACTCAAGTTAAATTGACAACACTGTGTTACTTATAAAATAGTACATTACGACACAAGTGCGAAAAACATGAAATTCGAAACGAGTGGCGATGTTTTAAATCGACACGAGTTACGAATTTCGTTTTTGCACGTGTCTCGTACGACGTTTTTTAGTACAGATGGCCCTCCGAAGTTTTGGACCTGACGTAAAATGACACACTTCTCGCACTAGAGCCTAAAAACCATCTGTACTAAAAAACGTCGTACGAGACACGTACAAAAACGAAATTCGTGAAAACGAAACTCCCTATCGATCGTGTTTTAAAACATCGTCACTCGTTTCGAATTTCATGTTTTTCGCACGTGTATCGTAATGTACTATAAAGATCATTATGTCTGAGTAATCTACACACAGCTGTGCTTATCTAAAAATAACCGCAAATTTTACCTAAGCGCCAACCCTAACATCTTTTTATAAACTTTACACAAGGATTACGTGATTCTGCAAAGTAAATAGAATACCTCAAGGGCTGTGACGCAAGTTCAGGGTTAACGACTCCGGTGCATCGCGGGGCAGCCGCTGAACCCCTGCACTTTTGAAGCAAGTGCATTCAACTGCTGCATCATACCTACTGCTAATGAAGGTTTGTTCTGAGGTTGCGGTTTAACTATTATTAGCTGTGACGGGTAGTGGTATCTTTTAATTTATATGAAATTTTCATTACACATGAAGATATGAGTTTATTTTCGGTCTGTATTCGTTTTAGAAATTATTTATCATATCTGGTTTTCGATCAATGCTAGGACCATAATACTTAGCAGTGCCAGGAGTTATGACAATGTTTTTATTTTATAACTTTGGTAAGTATTTCAGTTTACTATTGACTTAGCCCTCGTGCATTTTAATAGTGTATCATTTCAATGTTTAAGATGTCACGGCTTTTTCAAACACAATATTACCTGAAGAGGCTAATATAAATTGTATGCCTTAAATGAGCAATTTAATAAGAGATACATATTATGAATACAAAAAATTAATTTAAATATGTTCACAATTTATATAAAATTTGCTGTATTTCTTAAGGTGCGTTCAAACCAAAAGAGCATTCGCTATTCTAACCCCCCACTCTACGAAATTCGATCGTTACACAAAACGTGATTGGTTGATTTCGTAGAACGGAGGATAGAACAGCGAATGCTCTTTTAGTTTGAACGCACCTTAAGAATTTCTGATCAGAACCATTTTACAGTATTAGCCCCTTATTCATAAACGTTTGTTAACTTAACTAGCCGCTAATAATGATTGGTCCCTTTCGGTCTTAACAATGTGTCCATAAGAGCAAAAGGGACAAACAATTATTAGCGGCTTGATAAGTTAACAAATGTTTATGAATAAGGGGGATAGTTTTTTATGATATTTTGAAGACTCGTGTATATAAACTCTAAACATACACCAGTAAGCTTATATTAGTTACTACGAGTGAAACTATATTCTGTTCTCGGTCGGCAAGCAGCCATGTAATAATTTCATTTTATTTACAATCGAGAATCGCCGTGAGCACAATCCACCTACCGTACAAAAACAAAACATACCCTAAAACAATATAGAACGGGTTTCAACAAAAATAGAGCGCTGTGTTATTTCATCTGAGAATGATTCGCGCAGCTAAAAGACAATATAGAGGTGAACTGGATCGGAGCTAATAATTTGAACAAATAATAGATTAAGGTGTATGAATTGCGCTTTGTTTTTAACGTTTAACTATACTTTTACTAAAACTATCCTACTACTATTATCAAACGTAATCAGAAAGGGATTCGAAAGTACTGTGGACACAACAAATGACACGACATTTAGCAAGAAAAGAGTTGTTCATAATATGTAAGTGATTAATTTATCTATCTGTTTGCAAGTCTCTGCACTGAAATTATGAATATAACTATGAGTATATCCCAGATTTACTTACACTGTTGTGTCAACAGTACTTTCAAATCCCATTCTAAACACGATTTTATGATACTACTTAGGCTCTAAGGTACCCAGCGGGTCCATAGGGCCTTGCAAAGTTTCCTCCACTTTGATCTGTCCAGTGCCGCTGCTTTAGCTTCGCTCCAGAAAATACCAACCCCTCTGAGTTCGCTGTCTACCGTAAAGTGTGCACTGGTTTTCCTCGACGTCGTTTGCTGACTGGGCGCCAGTCACTATCCTACTATACCCTTATTAAAAACTCGGAAGACTCGCGAAGACTATGAATAGGGACTTGAAACTAAAAAATATAAGCCACGACGACCCGGGACAGACAATCCTGGAGAAGCTACACAACTTCTGCTCTTATTATGGTACCGCGTCTGATTGTTTGTCATCATTATGCAACTGCGAAAGTGACGCGTCACTACGTAGTATAAAATAAAGTCACTTTTTCTGTCCCTATGTCCGTTTGTACGCTTAAATCTTTAAAACTACGCAACGGATTTTGGTGAGATTTTTTTTAACAGGTTTTTATGTAGGTATAGTACCCGTGCAAAGCCGGGGCGGGTCGCTAGTAGGACAATAAATGGATAAAACGGGACCGTCATACCACCTGGCCCAGAAAAGAATAGTTTGGAGAAGAAAAGGAAAGTGCCCTTTGTGATCAGCTTTGAAGAAGAATAATACCGACTCATTTTCAACGATAATAAGGTAAATGCACCAATGCTCGAAACATTAGTACTACTGAGCAGTTTTCTGGCACTTTTATAAAAGAGGGAAGGTCGCATTTATAAGACAGCGGCAAGCAATATGAACTAGTTAACTTTATCTCACATAAAACAAAATGAGAGCAATGAATAATTTTACTTGAAATATGTTAACAAGAAACTATACCAATACCGCACTGGGGCAATAAACATATTTTTTAGTACAGATGGTGTACTTTTTAGGCTCTAGTGCGAGAAGTGGGTCATTTTACGTCAGGTCCAAAACTTCGGAGGGCCATCTGTACTAAAAAACGTCGTACGAGACACGTGCAAAAACGAAATTCGTAACTCGTGTCGATTTAAAACACCTATCGGTCGTGTTTTAAAACATCGCCATTCCTTTCGATTTCATGTTTTTCACACTTGTGTCGTAATGTACTATTATAGGCTTTTTAGGAGCTCTTTTACATCTTTTAAAATTCAACAACATACCCAAGAATTTATCATAAAAAAGTATAACAAAGATAAGTGTTGCGAAACTCCTGCAATATTTTTTACATTACATTTTTACTGCCTAAACACGACGGAAAAGAAAGATATACTGTATCCTTAATAAATAAGCTTTCTGAATTGAACGAAATTCTTCTCTTGTTCCACTTTTATTTTCAAAAAGTAAGAAAACGACGCAGCCTATTTAATTTGTCCGGTCCGCTAGATACTCGTATTTTCCGTATAATATTATACCTATAAGCGCTTTTTCTAAAGGTCGCTGAACATAAAAGCGCTTATTTTCGGACTAACGAACATTCATACCTGAGAAAAGATTAAATAATAGATAATTTTGAGAGTAGATGAGATCTCGGGAGGGCCGTAGCTCGCGGATTTGTAGGGAGCGTGAAATAATAATGACACAGGATTCGTTGCTCATTCCGTGGATGTATGTTGTCATTAGCTTTGTGTTCGGGATTGTTTCAATGTTGGCGAACGGTGAGCGGTGTTCCTCAAATATTCAGAAGCAAGTCCAAATTATAATGAATTGTGTGTTGTGGCTGTATTACAGTGTATTTAATTTAAACATCACCCGACGCTGACAAAGGAATAATTCGTACCGGGCGCGGCCCAGGCTTACCGAAACATCGTTTTCAGTAAAAAGTTTGACTTCAGACCAGAAGCTAAAGCTCGGTACGGCCTAGCGTGGAATAGTGTGGATCACCTCATAACTTATATGATTAGCCACATATATTTTTGACGAATATGTGTTACTGCTCGTAGCAGCAAGAAAAATTGGAAAATCCTGGTTACAAAATCTTTGGTATTTTTAGTACTGAAGATAAACAGGCAGGCATCAATGTTTATTTTTAATCAAAAATAATTATAAATTTCAGTCATATTACAATAATGATAGAAAATATGATTACAATAATCATAATCCTAATATACGAATTCAGATTCAACTAGAGCTTAAAATCCATTAGTATAATTGCGTGTAATTCCATTATGCTGCATAAGTTTAATTAATTAAGCTGTAAATTAATTTTACGACCGGGTTTTAATTACGTCAGCCTATGAAATGCGAAAGATTACATATCCAATTTATCCGTTTTGCCAGCTTTTTACCGTACGTCAGGCGCGTAGAGCCCGCTCTGCAATCTAATCTCAGAATGGACTAGGTTTGTATGAAAATTATTGCTATCTGATATTTGAACTTAAAAGTAATTGAATGACATCTTTGGAATATGGTCCGGTTACTTCACGCTGTTTTTTTGCCGAAAAGTGGTGATTAAAGTAATATAAAACAGTATCTATTGTATAATATCATTATTTGTTTTTATACATTTAGGACTGGTTTCACCATCACCTAATTTAATTTACTTGTCAGATAAATGTTATTATAAAACCGCAATGAAAAAGAGATTTGAAAGTACATGTTTGTTGTGTCAACAGTACATTCGAATCCCCTTCTGATTCCGGTTTGATAATAATTGTTCCTGTTTTTGTTTGCCTGAGGAAAAGGATAGTGGTGATTTTATCTGACGGATATATTGTTCATTAGCATTTTTTCGCTTCATTGGCTAATGGTGTAAGACCCTAGTTGGGTAGTTCTATGCGATTATTCAGTCGCAACAATCAAGTCATTACCATTCCCAAATTATTGACGAATTGCGTATAAATAGTGGAGTCATTTTCGATTATCTTGTAGCAGACGCATGTTTGTCTGCTATTCTGGCATAATAGTCTCGTTTGCTTTTATAAAACGGTAAATAAAGTGGTGATGGTAATGAACAAAAAAACGCGTAACAAAATCGCATAGAAACACAGAGTTGAATTTACAACCAGAAGTGATGAATTTGAGTCACGGGACGGAACCAAGCGAAGCTATTTTTTCTATAATTCACTTTATTTCAAAAATTGTTATTAGAATGCTTTCCTTCAATATCTTTCAATCCAGACGAGACGTGTTATTTTACGGGCAATGAGTACCTAAAAGTATTTGTTTAAGCAAATTTTATCAAGGGAATCAGTAGATGTGTTTACTTGCTCCGCTTTTTTCCACTCTCACGCACATCACAAGACATTTACTTTTGATTTTGTCGTTGTTTTAATGTAAGCTCTGAACTGTATGTTTCTCATGTCGTATTTTTTTAGACGTTTCTTGGAGGTAGGTCGCGGCCTATATGTTACAGTCGATTACATTTTTGTGGAACGCAATTTATTAAATCGTGGTAACATGTAGATACATTATGTTGTAGTGTCACGAGTTCAGATTTTAAACAAGACAAACAACTCTGCGTACTAATTTTGGATGCTACAATTGGTAATACGATTCAATTATAGTTATCATATTATTTTATTATATTCGTTCATTCATTACATCATTCATACATTGTTGATATAAGCTATCCCTCAACTATAACGATACCTTTAGGCTCAAAGGGCGTAAACGCCAAATTGCCACTTTACAGGAGAAGCAAAAAAAGAAAAGTATTTTAGAAAAAAAATCATAAATTCTTTGTTTTTTGGCAGAATAACTTAAATTTTGGCCAACGTTCTTGAATTTTTAAGATAAACATTTTGAATATCAATCATTTAGGATAAATGAATAAATAAAGAAAAAGGGTGTGTTATACTCCCTTAACTTTTTGAAATAATGGCGTTTACGCCCTTAAACTTCACATAATATGCAAAAAATGTAGGGAGTATTGGTTACTAAACGTTTGAGTTTTGGTCTAAATGGGGCGTATATCACAATTACCATAGTTATAATGGGTCTTATAAACTCATTCATAACATAGGCAATGCTCTGAATGGGTGTATAATACACCGTGGGGTTAAAAAAATACTTACAATCAATTAAAAGGTTGCTGCTTTTATTAAAAAAAATGTCTACACTGACTATGCTGTTGCTGATTATATTTTTCTTTTATGTCTAGGGATAAAAATAATGTTAATGGCGTTATTGGACAATTAAGCTACTACCAAAACCCAGATTAAAATGTGATATGAAACCAGTAAAACAAACAACAATTCATCATAAATTTAAGAGTCAAACTCTTGTCGGCGTAACTGATGAATGTAACTGTATCCATCTAACTCTGTCTAAAGCCACCTCCTTGACTTTCTTATACGACACAACGTCTACTTTCTCTTTTATTTGTTTCATGTAAATTCCTCTATGTCTCCCTCTTCCTTGCTTTCCTTCAATTCTTCCTTCTATTATGTTTTTTTTATCAAAGCGTCATGTCGTATAAGGTGACCAAACATTTTCCCTCTCCTATTTTCTATTATCTTTAGCAAACTCCTTTTTTCATTCACTCTTTTAAGCACTTCTACATTTGTGATATTTTTTGTCCAACTTATCTTCTCCATTCATCTCCAGCTCCACATTTCAAATGCTTCCAGTATCTCTCTGTCCTTTTTCGTCATGGCCCACGCCTGACACCCATATAATGCTATACTCCAGATGAAAGTTTTGATGAGCTTCTTACAAACAGCAATTAATAATGACATCTTTATTATATATATATATTTCTTTCAATAATATCCTCTAGATGCAATGTAAGGTACCTTTACTCTCATTTAGTATTATTTTTCCTTATAATTACCAACACATACATATTAACTACTAAATTAAATATAATAGCATGCTTTTAGAATACTAATAATCACAAATCTTTATCTTTTGATTTTTATAAAACCTACACAACTTAAGATCTTTTACTCTCACATTTCATTCACATTTCTCAAGCATTTCTTTCTTTTTTAAATTACCAACATATAATTATGTAGATATTAATTACATACTAAATGGAGTAGAAGACTTTTAAAATTTATTACATAATTACAAATTAGAGAACCACAAAAAATTATACCTCAGAAATTACACAAATTACTAAAATTAAATTAAAATTAAATGCACACACACAGCTTATCACATTGCAACCCCGTCCCTTGCCGTTTCTGGTGCAAAAGTACCCATAACGCTGGCAGCATTTCCACGCTGGATAGCCATGGATAACCTTTGCACCAGAATTTCATCACATCACTTTTAAAATACTTAATCATTAAATTAAATTTATGTTTAAAACGCACAGAACCAAAAAATATAACTGTGCGTACTGTAAATTAAAAATGTCGACTGAAATTGAACGTAAATTTATACACATTATACACAATGTCTCCCATTTTTATCACATTATCTGTCTATACTTTCATTTCACACTTGCAACATAGGCACGCCAGTATACAGGTAAGTATACATAGATTTAGAATTATGGTCATTCGCTTCTATACTGTAGTTTTAATAACGCAATAACTGTTCATTCTTACTTTATAATTGGATAATGACAATGAATCATTACTATCGTATAGGTACACAGTACGTAAGCAATTTTGAAATAATAAAATAACTTAGCGAGCCTATAAGCCATAATTTGTACATTTCTTGGGGCGTATAAGTCAAAAAGTTTTGTTATCATAGGGCGTAAGAGGCGCAGCATGCCTACTACGTTACGGCGTATGAGTCATTTTAAAACGTACAATGCAAGGATACGGGCGTATAAACCTAATTTAGCCTACTAGAGTCATACTACCTAAATTAAGTAGCATAATTTCTACGTCGTATGAGCTTGTTTAGTTTTGTATTATAAACATTTTATAACAACTTTGTTATAAGACCTCTTTATTTTTTTTATTTCTGAACTTATTACCTAAATAAACAAAAAATTATGTAAATGTATCAAATACGCCTCTTGCTTTTAAAAAAATTCCTAGAAATACGTGGGTCGTATATGCCCTAAATTGTCGTATTTCGTTGTTTTAACTACACATATCGATAGAGAAAAAAAAACTGAACAAAACTGCATTCAAAACTCATTTTGGCCAAAATGGCGTTTACGCCCTTTGAGCCTAAAGGTATCGATAATATCTGGTACAATGTGTTACCATGATACAGGCTTTTATTTAAACCGAGGAATGCGATGCAGATTTTTAGCCAAAGCGTGAGCATTATTTTATTTAAAATTCTAATTATAAAAGTAATTAAATTACTAAAAAAAATATATTGAGAAGTAAATTAATGTACTTCAAAATGAATCGCATGCACTTGACAGTGACATACCGCAGCCACTTACAACGTTTGACAACTAAGCAGTACACGCGTAACATTGATCGTTCTGAGGACAAAAGTTAATTATACGGTCAATTTAAATATTTGTCGAATGGTTAATACTTGAAAACGATTACTACAGGTCTTAAGTTTTGATATTGTCGTGCGTAGCCGAAGCGGGTCGCTAGTCAATAATAAATTGAGCCGCAAACGAACTGGCTTGTTACAGACGCAATGTGAATCTACGAGGGCTCAAACGACATCAAGATTCATACCATCCTTCATCCTAAATCTACTATGCTTCGCATTTTACTACGTAAAATATCGATACCTTTGGGTTCAATTGTCGTAAAGGACAAAATGCAGGTTTTCAGGAGGAGCAAAAAACTAAATTTTTTTTAGAAAACTGTTAATAACTTTTTTGTTTTTTGACCTATATTTGTGACGTGATATGAAAACAATGTAGATTGCTGGTATCTTTGACCTGGTGTAGCAATCGTAGTGATAAGCTAAACGGCTTAGAAGTTAGATGTTGTAAAGGACACGACAAAATGCTGTGCATGTCCTTTACACCCACGATTTTTTTGAGCAATTGGAGTTGATAGGGTCGTAAATGACGATATAATAAAATTTCTTACAAATTTGGGGCGTAAATGTAGGCGAAATGGTAGAAATAGCGACTGTTATTCGCTTAATTTACTAAAATTACATTTAAAACATTTATTACGACCTAGGAAATATGGCGAAAAAAAGCCGGATTAGAGTTGTAGTATTTTATCTCTAAATATTTAGCCATAACAAAGAACTAGACTACTTATCTGTATGGAAACACTATTTGTTTAAAAACTATTTATTTTTGCAACAATTTTAAAGTTATTGTTTCGGTAATTTGAACGTATAAGCTATTACTTCTAACAGGGGAACACTTTCGTAGTGTCATCATCATCCTATATCAGTCCATTGCTAAGCAACGGCCTTTCCTTAGCCTATGCGTATGAACGCATTAGGAGGTAAATGCCCATAATCGCCACACTGGGGTTGGCGATCGCAGTAGTGTATCATGATGCTGCTGCCCATCATCAATATTCGATAAATAAATGGTAAGTGACACTTAAAACCCTTAGCCAACTCTTACCGCAACCACGGGAAGAGTTGAAAGAAGAACTAAGAATACCTACGGGTTACGTTCCCCGGTACTGAAGTCACAGATTGCATTTCTAGAATTTAACGCTTAGATACGATTATAGAGTCTTTAGATATTATTTTATTTCTACTTATTTCTACTCAAGATTCTGAATTACTGTCACGTATACACCGTGATCTCTAATAACCCGAAAGATTTTAACCACCTATTTTTGATGTAAAAACAAACAAAAAATATTAAATGACTTTTGTCATTTTTGGCGAAAAAAAATTTTTTTTATTTTTTTTTTCAATTGTTATTTAATTTTTGAATGTATTTTAACATAAAAAGTAAAAGTTATTCATGAAACTAGCACTTACAATGAGTGTTAAGGTTTTTTTTTACAAAAACCTCATTTTTAAAAGGTTTTATTTCTCACTTTTCGACATCTATTAATGAGACTATTCTCCATAATGACACCAACGCCGTTAAAAAGACCTTTTGTACCGAGTTACAATTAGAAAATATGTATTTTTTTAATTGGTAATAACTCTGAAACTAGGCGATATCCAGAAAAGTTTATACGACATTATAGTTTCTAAATGTGGTCAGGAATACACTGTTAAAATCTTTCGGGTTATTAGAAATCACGGTGTATGTATAAACTAGGTCCTTGGACAGTGGCCGATTACAGTTTACTGATTACCTTTTGCGTATTTTATTTACATAAATACTACGAAAGCGGTCCCCTCTTAGATTTAAAAGTTGTGTGGATTATGTTGATTTCACATAAAATACTATTAATATATTTCCCATAAATTTGTTCATAAATGTGTACAAACAAATTTATGGTAATAAACAACAACATGATTTACATCGGTCCTTTACCACCCTGATCATTCAATAGTAATTGTATAAGAAATATAAGAATTAATTTTTCGTGCAGGTCGTAAAGGACGACGAAGAAAAAACTTGTTCTTTAAGCCCAAGTTAACCATAGTAGTATAAAAAGTAATCGTAAAAAAGTAAGGGTGTAAAGGACAACACATAACGTATTAGGTCACTTACGAAACTATTTTTATTTGTACATTTCCTTTACGACACAGAAAATTATTTATAATAAGTGACTTGATATTTACGCCCCATTCGCTAAGCTATTTTTGCAAGTCCATAGTAGAAAATCTTGGTCGTAAAGGCAACTTTTTAGAAGATATCGAAACTTTAACTATACAGATCGATAGCGCTTGAAATTCTGAACAAAACTGTATATATAACTCATTTTCGCCAAAATGTCCTTTACGACAATTGAACCCAAAGGTATCGATATATGAATTGATAACAAAATAAATGAACTTAGTAATGCAGCTGCTATTAGACGATGCAGCAAAATACTGAGCAGTGCGATATAAAGCGTTGTTTCAGGATCGACTGTCTCTGAGGAATTGGCTAATTAGTTTCAGTAGCTTAGCCATGTGTGACAGACTGTAGCCGTACCACTGTAATGGTATCTGACGTGTATTGAAATCGGGCTCGACTTTATTTCTTAAGGGAATGAAGTAGTTGTGAATGTAATTGATTAGTAATAAGTAAGGTCTGAGGTAATTAGGGTAATTGATTGATAAGTCATATGGCGATTTGTAAAATTTCAATATATTATCGCAAATTTGCAAGGAAGGTGTGTTCCTACTCAATCTTTTTAAGATTGAAATACTAAACAAAACTTGTATAGTTGTTTCTTGAGAAAGAACCATAGGAAATAAAACTATGTCTTAAATTTATACAATGCAAATTACCTAAACACCTTCCTTTTCTGGGGACATGATTCGATTTGTATTGCTAGGGCCAGGGAAACCCAGATAAAACCTGGCGAAAGCAAGTATTATTTATGCTAAGTAAATTATTACTATTATTACATTACATTATAACATTGATTACAAATACAACCTCTTGAATGAACATTCCAAGACAAAACATTATAGCACAGAGAAAGATCAAATATAATATTAGGAACTCACTTACGCACACACACACATAAGTGTCTTATGTGTTAAATAGGTATCAATATTGTGTGTCCGCAATATCTTAGCCGATTTGGCTCCCACAAATATCAGTATGTGAGGATTCGAACCCCGTGTTTGTAAAACAATACAATATAAAGATCTCTGACTTAATTGAACGAGGATCGAACTCGTTCAAATATTCTCAAAGTCCCAATCATAGCCTGATAATCACCAGTAATTACACAGTGGCTATAGAACAACAAATTCACTTACTCTTGACATTAGTTATTTAGATGTCGGGAGTCGAACCCGAAAGAATATTAAAATTTATACACTAAAATATACACAAGAACAGTCAGAATAATCATAGAAAGTTTGTCATGTGTATTCGGTTATTATCATAAAAGTGGTCAAGATTAATGTAACCAATTATTTACAAAATACGTTATTTTGCTAACTGGAGCAAAATGACAGAATATAACTTAGATATTTAGAATGCACATAATACAGTTGGTAACAAAATACTTAGCTGTGGATACAGGATCGGCAACCACTGATTCTAGAGTAAAGTAAACATAATTTATAAAACTTAAACAAACAACACTGAGACTTTTGCAAGACTGCAGGATAGGTGTCCTGCCTTCTCCCAGGCTATAATCGAAGTGTCTTCCATCCTCCAACATCTCTCTTAGGAAAATTCTTTACAAAGTTATCTAATCACTACTTATATCTATTTCCGACTTTATTAATATTAACATAAGGTTTCGGCTCTCGAAACAGCCCTTCGCAAGGTAGTTCTCACGGCGCAAGCGGCGGTGCGGTGGGTGGCGGTTATCGTGCCTGCCCGGGTTCACTGCCAGATGTTCGGGAAGGTCGGCAAAATTCAAAAGCGCAACAGTACATGCCGTCTAAAAAATATGCCATTAGGGGGTTAATGGGCTTGTTTCTTAAAAATACTCATTGTCTTTTATGAGATAAAGAAATACAATGTTATTTTATTACGTTATTTATCCTAAACAAATCACTAACTTGCATCGTTTTATCGATTAATGGTTTAGAAAGTGTGGGTGTAATTTTGGTGCTAGCTATTATTATAAGTAGCAAGACATATCCCTATAAATAATAACCGTGTGTATTATCCATGGGATATGTTGCCATTACACCCCCCTCTCTGTAGACAGTTAAAATGCAATTTTGGCTTTCTACACAACTAGGGATATCAAAACTGGATTCCTCTTCTTTAAAGTAAACATAAATCACCCCTTTTCTGAAATAATAGGTACATAGGTAGTTCAATGTATTGAACTCTAGTGTTATTTTACTTACTTCACTTACAAAATTATTACAACATTGTAATACATTTATGTGCATTCGTTGAATCGATAGATTACTAGGTACTAATAATTAGACTATAGTGAACATTTAACTTATAAATGCATGCAATTGTATTGACTATACATATCATATATTCATTAGGTACATTACATATTGGTCTTATAACGCTTAGTATATCTTTGCTGATTATATTATCTTATTAATTATTTCTTAATACAGTCTTAGTAGTATAAATAACAAACAAGTCTCTATATAAATTATCTCATATTACATATATGTCATGTCAATTATTGGATAATATAAAAACTAAACCTCGAGACTCATTCATTCAAATAGATTTTAATAATATACCACAATAATCACTTTCGGTACACATCCATCTTCTTTCAAAATCACCCTTACTCTGGCCAGAGATTTTTCAGTCACACATCATTTTGCATAAATGTATTATTAATTACTTGTACTTGAAAAATATAGTTGATTTCTTACTGATGATAAACATAAATTCACGCGACTTTCATAACATAGTCAGGAGGTCTTGTTTTTTCCTGATGTGATCATTTATTACAATGTGTTTTAAAACATGACAATCAGATTGAAGTTTAAATCATTTTATTGGTAACTTCTTAGACTTACAGCTGAAAAGCCGGTCTTAGCCAATCATTTAACATTTTGGGTGACTCCATAGGTTTTGATTCTTAGACACACAGCTGAAAAGCCGGTCTGAACCAATATTAAAGTAGGTATTTTTTTTTTCAACGTTGACTTGTCGTCTGTAACGCACAGCTTTTCAGCCGGTTTTTAGACGTATGTTAAAGTGATTTGGAATTTCAACGTTGTCTAGTCGTCTGTAACGCACAGCTTTTCAGCCGGTTTTTGGACGAATGTTTTTTTTTCCAACGTTTACTAGTCGTCTGTACCGCACAGCTTTTCAGCCGGGTTTTGGACGAATGTTGTTTTTTCCCAACGTTTACTAGTCGTCTGTACCGCACAGCTTTTCAGCCGGGTTTTGGACGAATGTTAAAGTGATTTGGAGTTTCAACGTTGTCTAGCCGTCTGTAACGCACAGCTTTTCAGCCGGTTTTTAGACGTATGTGTAAGTATTTTTTTTTTTTTCAACGTTGAGTAATCGTCTGTAACGCACAGCTTTTCAGCCAGTTTTAGACGAAAATTAAATTTGAACCCCTTTTTTTTTGTACACTGAAATGTATATATATATATATATATATATATATACAAACATAGCATGTATATATATATATATATATATATATATACATACTATCACTAGATGCCTAGTGATTACAATATTGAGTAAATATTCTATACTTGAATTACGCAGGATTCGAACCTGGATTTTATGTAACCAAAATCAGTATTAATTATGTAGATCATTAGCGTTCCCTTGAGTGAAATTATCTGTATCTACATTAGTACCCTGTTCTTGCCAAAGTCTCCTCATCCATCTGGGTCTATATTTTGTTTGTCGTTTTTCAACTGAAACTACCTTAATTGAACCTCTATTGAGTGCACAATTATTACCCCTGCTCTGTGAATGTCCTCTATTCTTCTTGACAACTGTGCTACTTCTATCGCTGCCAATTAATCGGTTTTGACTAGTATCTTTGTCAATTTGGTCTAGACCAAAAAGAAAATCGATTGCTGATGAAATGTTTGCGTGCGTTCCACTACCTAAAGTACCTAAACAAAACCATAACTGTTGAATCTGTTCCGGAAAATGTCTCATTACTGAATCAATTAAAAGTCTTTAATCAAACGGTATTGTAAAATTACCAACTATATCCATCTGGTTAGCAAAATATTCGAACATACATAATTTGTCACAAGGATTGTACGATCCATTTAATAGCTTAGTAAATTCAATCACCTGTTGTCGTTCACTCCAATAACGACGTTTAAAATCAGTCTCAAAATCATCTAAGGTTCGCCAGTGTTTACTACTAAGTCTCATAACGTTTAAAGCTGGCTCTACCAAACATTCTACTGCGATATCTAACGCCCTTTCATTTGCACCTAAGAAATTTATATATTTACGTAACTTATGTATAAACTGCATCGGGTTAGGATCTCCCATTCCACAAAAAATAGGTTTTTCTATTGGAGGTTTAACCATAAAAATATTAGTCTTTCTACAACTGCTAGTATCATGTGTCTGAGATACATAAACCTCTGAAATTGGTTCTCCATCACACCTACTTCTACGTCTTAGGTTATTTTGTGCTGACATGCTGCTAAATAAAATTAACCCTATCCTCATTAACACTTAGAAAATAATTAAATACACTAAAATATCAGCACACAGTCGCATTCATTTCCGTTATCTACCTAGGTACCTAATAATGCATTAGTCATTGGTATATACCAAATAACTTAAATAGCATTTAAATTTCTAAATAAATGTCTTGGAATTGTCACTCAATAAATTATATGTTGTAAAATCCACAAAAATAATTACTAATTACACATTTAACGGTAATTAAATATACCCCTCTCAGACTGTTCGCATATGATCAATTTATAAAACATTAAATAATTATAATAATTGATTAAAACTTAGAGAATTAATGTTGATCAAATATACCCCTCTCAGACCATTTAAGTATAAGTACATATGAACTTTCCCTTTGTTTCAATATTGAAATAAAGTAGTGATCGTCATATTTAATTTAAAGTTTCCTACGTTGTGTATGTAATTTTTTTTTTAAAGTAATTACAAGTCCTTTTCTAGTTGTGTTACATCACAATGTATTGATAACACAAAGTCTAGATCCTTGGTCACGCGGCACCACGTGTAATGGTATCTGACGTGTATTGAAATCGGGCTCGACTTTATTTCTTAAGGGAATGAAGTAGTTGTGAATGTAATTGATTAGTAATAAGTAAGGTCTGAGGTAATTAGGGTAATTGATTGATAAGTCATATGGCGATTTGTAAAATTTCAATATATTATCGCAAATTTGCAAGGAAGGTGTGTTCCTACTCAATCTTTTTAAGATTGAAATACTAAACAAAACTTGTATAGTTGTTTCTTGAGAAAGAACCATAGGAAATAAAACTATGTCTTAAATTTATACAATGCAAATTACCTAAACACCTTCCTTTTCTGGGGACATGATTCGATTTGTATTGCTAGGGCCAGGGAAACCCAGATAAAACCTGGCGAAAGCAAGTATTATTTATGCTAAGTAAATTATTACTATTATTACATTACATTATAACATTGATTACAAATACAACCTCTTGAATGAACATTCCAAGACAAAACATTATAGCACAGAGAAAGATCAAATATAATATTAGGAACTCACTTACGCACACACACACATAAGTGTCTTATGTGTTAAATAGGTATCAATATTGTGTGTCCGCAATATCTTAGCCGATTTGGCTCCCACAAATATCAGTATGTGAGGATTCGAACCCCGTGTTTGTAAAACAATACAATATAAAGATCTCTGACTTAATTGAACGAGGATCGAACTCGTTCAAATATTCTCAAAGTCCCAATCATAGCCTGATAATCACCAGTAATTACACAGTGGCTATAGAACAACAAATTCACTTACTCTTGACATTAGTTATTTAGATGTCAGGAGTCGAACCCAAAAGAATATTAAAATTTATACACTAAAATATACACAAGAACAGTCAGAATAATCATAGAAAGTTTGTCATGTGTATTCGGTTATTATCATAAAAGTGGTCAAGATTAATGTAACCAATTATTTACAAAATACGTTATTTTGCTAACTGGAGCAAAATGACAGAATATAACTTAGATATTTAGAATGCACATAATACAGTTGGTAACAAAATACTTAGCTGTGGATACAGGATCGGCAACCACTGATTCTAGAGTAAAGTAAACATAATTTATAAAACTTAAACAAACAACACTGAGACTTTTGCAAGACTGCAGGATAGGTGTCCTGCCTTCTCCCAGGCTATAATCGAAGTGTCTTCCATCCTCCAACATCTCTCTTAGGAAAATTCTTTACAAAGTTATCTAATCACTACTTATATCTATTTCCGACTTTATTAATATTAGCATAAGGTTTCGGCTCTCGAAACAGCCCTTCGCAAGGTAGTTCTCACGGCGCAAGCGGCGGTGCGGTGGGTGGCGGTTATCGTGCCTGCCCGGGTTCACTGCCAGATGTTCGGGAAGGTCGGCAAAATTCAAAAGCGCAACAGTACATGCCGTCTAAAAAATATGCCATTAGGGGTTTAATGGGCTTGTTTCTTAAAAATACTCATTGTCTTTTATGAGATAAAGAAATACAATGTTATTTTATTACGTTATTTATCCTAAACAAATCACTAACTTGCATCCTTTTATCGATTAATGGTTTAGAAAGTGTGGGTGTAATTTTGGTGCTAGCTATTATTATAAGTAGCAAGACATATCCCTATAAATAATAACCGTGTGTATTATCCATGGGATATGTTGCCATTACACCACGAGTTTTAAAGTATACAGGGTGGAACGGAACGACGATCTTTCCCGCTACCGACCGAGTCTACCAACCATTACGATGAACTTTCAGTATGGGACCAACATCGAAATATTGAAAAAAATTAACCCCTCGTAAAAAGTGGGTAATAAGTTAGAGTTCAATAGTATGGAAAAGTCAATTTTCCATGTGCGCTTTCGATGTTGGTCCCATACTGAAAGTTTATCGTAATGGTTGGTAGATTCGATCGGTAGCGGGAAGGAACGTCGTCCCTTTCCACCCTGTAGATTACGTTAGGTTTTACTCGATTGTTTATATCTTGTTTTAATCTTTTTTATATATACTTACCCATGATTCAATGAGCCCCATGCGATTCATAGTACCTCAACACACTGATCCATTGTAATACATGGGTTATAGTGGATCGGTTTCCGTTTTAAAAAAAAGCATATCATGTCAATATTTATGGCGTTAAAGCTATTTATGCCATTTATTAACATAATTGAATAAATGCACTAGAGTTTTATCAAAAAACTACCCATTTAAAAGTTAAAATGTGGTTGCTATTTATGCCATTTATTAACATAATTGAATAAATGCACTAGAGTTTTACCAAAAAAACTACCCATTTAAAAGTTAAAATGTGGTCGCTATGTCCCTTACAATACAAGTCCCTTACATTCTATCGTGTTCGCACTTATTTAGTGAAAAATAAGCGCGAGTGCGATGGCCTACTTTACGTATCGATAGAAATCTAACGGAGCCGATATTTACCAACTCGTGGTACGGCTACTGGTCGCGTTCCACTGTTGATGCCATCACATTATTCCTACTCAAGCTTGAAGACCATATTCGGGTCACCGTAATCTAATATTGGTACTATTAATACTTACGTTTTTTGTGAAACAAATCAAATCAAGATACTTTGATTAGCCTTCTTAAATAATACCAATACCTATAATGTACCCGCATATCTGTCAATGTTGCTTAGTGAAAGAGGGGCGGCCTGAAAACCAGCGTTGTGTAGTCGTCTGTTTATTCGGTATGACTGACACAACGTATGCTGAGTCCACTCAACTTTTGTGACATTCAATGTATAACCCT
>JALPQI010015190.1:0-27796 GCA_025490895.1 Thaumatotibia leucotreta
GTAATGACTAAATTCACGTAGACTCGATCGTCAACCCGTTTGCCCATCGTGGCGATTATGGGCATTTACCTCCTAATGCGTCTATACGCATAGTTAATAAGAGAGGCCTACGTCCAGCAGTGGACAATCATAGGCTGATGATTATGATGATGATGATAGTTATTTTGTCTCACGAAAGTTTAAATTCAATTATTAGGTTTAAAGAACGTTAATTTCTCAAAGAAATTATACATTACACGACAGAGAAACTTTCAAAAATTCAAAATTCATAAATTAAAATCTGCCAATGTGCACATCCATTTCACATTTTTTTTTTGTTAGCAATGGCATTGGCCTCAAAATATGCGCAAGGGCAGCGGGAAATCAGTATCCTGTAATGTAATCGCTTTACACAAAACAGCAATCTTCGTTTTTCCGGTTTTCCGTCCATTAACACGTAATTAAACGATTAAAACTCATATTTTGAAACACTGTATGCGATGTTTCGCTGAGTCTAGGTCTGAATTTTTAAGCACTGAATAAGCCCGTTGGCAATTCGGTATCAAAGATATCATTACGGTTTAGGTGCTAAAATAGTACATTGTGTATTAAGGGCGGTAAATAAGAATTTGTTTGTCATAATTTTTGTACCACCCGTGGCACACACAATGTTTTTCATCACACCTGTGAGGCAAAAAAAGTAAATTAAACAATATATTTTCATAAAACTACTCTAAAATTGTCTAAATCATTATTCAAAATCAGGGATGAAATGTCGACGTGGCGCGCGCCGCACTAGTGCGCGGTAATGTTGTATGAAAATCCTTGACAGCCCTAGGGTGTAATGACGCAACTACGGCGCGCATCGCCGCAGCGCATTGGCGCACTTACCGGATAGGTGTGATGAAAAAATATATTTACACGACTTTATTGCTTTGATATTAAGGTGGTGTTTGACCATATGGATCTTTGACGTCGACTGTACCTACAGTAATCAATTGCACATGGAAACGTTTTCTAACCAAGTTTTCAGCTGTTTAGGCAGGAAATGTGCACTTCTAAGGTATACGATTGTTTACTCCAATGTCAGCTTCCGTAGCTTTATTAGTTGGCTACGAAACTGGAGGTTCCGGGTTCAAATCCCGGCGAGGGCATTAGGTGTATTTCTTTATCACAAATATTTGTTTCTTGGTCTTGGCTGTCTATGTATATAAGTGTCTATATCTGTATATGTAATATATGTTATATATATCGTCGCTGGGCATCTGCATCACAAGCCTTAATTTAGCTTACCGTGGGACTAACTCGATTTGTGTAAGTCCCAAGGTATTTATTTATTTAAAATATTTTACTAAGAGAAGTAAGGAAGAATACGCTTTAGTTGAATTACCTTCCATTCTTGAATTGCACTGAGCCTGTTCGCTACCACGCACCCTGCGGCACCTGCTCCGACCACGATGAAATCGTAGCTTTCTGAAAAATAATACGGAATATTGATGTCATTAAAAAATCTAAATATATTCGGTTTTTACTTAAATCTTCCCAGGCTAAATGGCGCTGGCCTGAGTGGCCTGTTTGGAAATAATAAACATACTAGATTGATAGATAAATCTTTATTAATTCCCACAACATACATGGCTTAGATAAAAACAAACAAAATCAATTCCAACAAAAAACAAAATGAAACATTCATGCAACTTAAAACTAACATTAAGTAGAACAGGAACTTAAACTACAAGCAATGAAGCCATGTGTCGTGGCATAGAAAAGGCGCTGGCTCAGTATAATGAATATAATGATGCGGCAAGCCGCATCGCTGGTATTCTGCCAGTACCTTAAGTTAGGTAGCTGAACAATTATGCACCGCCTAGAAAAATATTTTTTGCTAAAACTACTATCTATCTACCTATCTATCTACATACCTTGGCCAATCAGTCTGTCATAGAAAAGACGGCAAATTCAAAAAAGTTGGTTACCCATAGAAAATTTGAAATTTTTGTCTTCTTTTAGTCACTATCTGGTTCGGCTAGAGTACTCCGAATTAGAATAGTCTAGCTGGCTTCTTGCCTTCATATATAGGCTCGGGTTTATGGTCCGGTGCTAAGCCAAAACGCTTCACCAACAGGTTGAGGTACACCAACGCGAATGGGGTACACGCGGTGAGATTTGTGTACTGCCTACGAAGCTGGAGGTTTCGGTTTCGAATCTTAGCGTGGGCATTATTTGTGTATTTATTTGTCACAAATATTTGTTTCTTGCTGTCTATGTATTTAAGTATAAATATGTAAGTATCTGTCTATTGTATATTTATCATCGCTTGGTTCCTACATCACAAGCCTTAATTGAGCTTACCGTGGGACTAGGTCGATTTGTGTAAGATGTCCCAAGATATTTATTCTACTGGTAAGCTGGCGGGTTGGTACACTCTCACCTTCATCTATCGGCTCAGGTGTATGGTCCGGCGCTGAGCCAAAAAGCTTCACCAACAGGTTGAGGTACACCAACGCGAATGGGGTACACGTGGTGAGATTAGTGTACGCCGGGCATAACTCGTGGACGTTTGGCGTCTAATCACTTTCTCTCTGGCTTCACAAAAATTGGTGTTGACGTATAATATACTGTGGATAACCAGTCAGTCGTATAAATGGCGGCAAATTTAAAAAATGTACTAACGCCGTGTTTTACTTTATTTTTTTATTTAATAAGTTCAAGTAGATCCTGACACAATAGTGCCTTTCAGCTAATCAGCTACATAACACAATAAACTGAATAAATAACAGACAAAATAAACGAATTCATTAAAAGCACAACACATATAAACTAAATTTTGTAAATTACCACACGCCCATAGAGAATTTGAATTTTCCGCCTTCTTCTACTGATAAGCTTGTCGAACACGGTACACCTTCTTACCTTCATCTATCGGCTCAGGTGTATGGTCTGGCGCTGAGCCAAAAAGCTTCACCAACAGGTCGAGGTACACCAACGCGAATGGGGTACACGCCGTGAGATTTGTGTACTCCGGACACAACTCGTACAGATTTGGCGGCTGCCACACATTCACCATGGTTGAGCTGACGGGCAGAAATAAATAAATAAATAAAATAAATATCTTGGGACATCTTACGCAAATCAACCTAGTCCCACGGTAAGCTCAATTAAGGCCTGTGATGTGGGTACTAGGCGACGATATATATAATAGATAGATACATATAGATACTTAAATACATAGACAGCCATGACCAAGGAACAAATATTTGTGATAAATAAATACTAGTGATGTAACGAATATTCGCATTCGCATTCGCGGATATTCGCATGTTTTAAAATATTCGCATTCGTATTCGCATTCGCAAAAAATTGACGCGAATATTGTGAATATTTTTATGTAATTATTTCGTTCACTTAAGGCAAGAAGTACTACATTCTAAAGTTGACCGTAATAGCGAGATGTCGTGGAAAAAGAAATTGCGACTCTAAAAAATAATATATTTTAACTGAATGATGAATAAAACGTTATATTTCAGTATTTTCAGTTAATATAAAATAAGTTAAAAAAGTTTTAAGTTAAACGGTTTTTATTGCACCAAAAACTAGAAAATAAAAATTTGTTATGACTAACCGTAGATGCAACTTTCTGTAGATTACTCACGTGAAACAATTATCACTGTAGTTTTCCCAAGTCGGATGCTGAAAGCCACGTTTAGCCTCTATGTCAGTGGATTAAGCGTTACCTAATCGGAAACTTTTACCAAACTGAAATAAAAACGTGGGGCGTACGCAATTGTTATTAAGTCACTATAGTTATTTAAGAAAACATATAGAAATCAAGACAGCAATAGTGTAATAAGTTTTGTTCTGGCCTTGATAAAAGCTATTTACCTCTGTGGAAGTGATGGAACAGATGGATGATTATTTGCCAAAGTAAAGCTACAATTACATATTTTGAACTTGTATGTTTCTTTCTTCATAATAACGCCCCACGTTTTTATTTTAGTTTAGTAAAAGTTTCCGATTAGGTAACGCTTAATCCACTGACATAGAGGCTAAACGTGGCTTTCAGCATCCGACTTGGGAAAACTACAGTGATAATAGTTTCACGTGAGTAATCTACAGAAAGTTGCATCTACGGTTAGTCATAACAAATTTTTATTTTCTAGTTTTTGGTGCAATAAAAACCGTTTAACTTAAAGCTTTTTTAACTTATTTTATTTTCAAGTTTTTAGTGCAATTGTTAAGTTAATTTCCGATACTATACCGATGTTGTTTGTAATATGTAATACAATTATGCATGCTAAGTAGCGTTTATACTCTCGCGCTTTCATCACGAATCACGACACATATGTAAACGTAATGGACATTATTTTATGTGTAACGGGAGACAAATCCCTGCTGAATAGATATTTTTAGAAATCCGACACCATTTTTTTAAATTTAATATCTCGATTGACAAATATAAACCAAAGGCTCGGCGTGGTTAATGTAAGCTTGAATGCCCAAAGTATCTCAAATGAACGTGTTATTCATACAATAAGTACCTTAGATAACAGAGATCTGACAATAAGGAATATCATATCAATTTATTGAGAATTTCGTAGGGAATTTCGTAGGGCGTAGGGCAGGCCCGACGGCCTGCCCTACGCGAATTACTCACGCTGTCACTCTATCAGCTGGAGGGCCGCAGGCCCGACGGCTCGCCCTTCGCGAACCACTCACGCTGTCACTCTATCAGATGGAGCGCCGCAGGCCCGACGGCCCGCCCTTCGCGAATCACTCACGCTGTCACTCTATTAGCTGGAGGGCCGTAGGCCCGACGGCTCGCCCTACGCGAACCACTCACGCTGTCACTCTATCAGCTGGAGGGCCGCAGGCTCGACGGCTCGCTCTTCGCGATTTACTCACGCTATCACTCTTTCAGCTGGAGGGCCGCAGGCCCGACGGCTCTGCCTATACGATTCACTCACGCTGTCACATTATCAGCTTAAGGGCCGCAGGCCCGACGGCTCGCCCTACGCGAACCACTCACGCTGTCACTCTATCAGCTGGAGGGCCGCAGGCTCGACGGCTCGCTCTTCGCGATTTACTCACGCTGTCACTCTATCAGCTGGAGGGCCGCAGGCCCGACGGCCTGCCCTACGCGAATTACTCACGCTGTCACCCTATCAGCTGGAGGGCCGCAGGCCCGACGGCTCGCCCTACGCGAACCACTCACGCTGTCACTCTATCAGATGGAGGGCCGCAGGCCCGACCGCCCGCCCTTCGCGAATCACTCACGCTGTCACTCTATTAGCTGGAGGGCCGCAGGCCCGACGGCTAGCCCTACGCGAACCACTCACGCTGTCACTCTATCAGCTGGAGGGCCGCAGGCCCGACGGCTCGCTCTTCGCGATTCACTCACGCTGTCACTCTTTCAGCTGCAGGGCCGCAGGCCCGACGGCTCGCCCTTCGCGAACCACTCACGCTGTCACTCTATCAGATGGAGCGCCGCAGGCCCGACGGCCCGCCCTTCGCGAATCACTCACGCTGTCACTCTATTAGCTGGAGGGCCGTAGGCCCGACGGCTCGCCCTACGCGAACCACTCACGCTGTCACTCTATCAGCTGGAGGGCCGCAGGCTCGACGGGTCGCTCTTCGCGATTTACTCACGCTATCACTCTTTCAGCTGGAGGGCCGCAGGCCCGACGGCTCTGCCTATACGATTCACTCACGCTGTCACATTATCAGCTTAAGGGCCGCAGGCCCGACGGCTCGCCCTACGCGAACCACTCACGCTGTCACTCTATCAGCTGGAGGGCCGCAGGCTCGACGGCTCGCTCTTCGCGATTTACTCACGCTGTCACTCTATCAGCTGGAGGGCCGCAGGCCCGACGGCCTGCCCTACGCGAATTACTCACGCTGTCACCCTATCAGCTGGAGGGCCGCAGGCCCGACGGCTCGCCCTACGCGAACCACTCACGCTGTCACTCTATCAGATGGAGGGCCGCAGGCCCGACCGCCCGCCCTTCGCGAATCACTCACGCTGTCACTCTATTAGCTGGAGGGCCGCAGGCCCGACGGCTAGCCCTACGCGAACCACTCACGCTGTCACTCTATCAGCTGGAGGGCCGCAGGCCCGACGGCTCGCTCTTCGCGATTCACTCACGCTGTCACTCTTTCAGCTGCAGGGCCGCAGGCCCGACGGCTCTGCCTATACGATTCACTCACGCTGTCACATTATCAGCTTTAGGGCCGCAGGCCCGACGGCTCGCCCTACGCGAACCACTCACGCTGTCACTCTATCAGCTGGAGGGCCGCAGGGCCGACGGCTCGCTCTTCGCGATTTACTCACGCTGTCACTCTATCAGCTCCCTATGCGATCCACTCACGCTGTCACATTATCAGCTGGAGGGCCGCAGGCCCGACGGCTCACCCTACGTGAACCACTCACGCTGTCACTCTATCAGCAGGAGGGCCGCAGGCCCGACGGCCCGCCCTACGCGAAACACTCCCGCTATCACTCTATCAGCTGGAGAGCCGCAGGCCCGACGGCTCGCCCTACGCGAACCACTCACGCTGTCACTCTATCAGCTGGAGGGCCATAGGCCCGACGGCTCGCCCTACGCGAATCACTCACGCTGTCAATCTACCAGCTGGAGGGCCGCAGGCCCGACGGCTCGCCCTTCGCAATTCACTCACGCTGTTACTCTATCAGCTGGAGGGCCGCAGGCCCGATGGCTCTCCCTATACGATCCACTCACGCTGTCACTCTATCAGATGGAGGGCCGCAGGCCCGACGGCTCGACCTACGCGATTCACTGACGCTGTCACTCTATCAGCTGGAGGGCCGTAGGCCGGGCGGATCGCCCTACGCGAACCACTCACGCTGTCACTCTATCAGCTGGAGGGCCGCAGGTCCGACGGCTCACCTTGCGCGAATCACTCACGCTGTCATTCTATCAGCTGGAGGGCCGCAGGCCCGACGGCTCGCCCTACGCGATCTACTCACGCTGTCAGTCTATCAGCCGGAGGGACGCAGGCGCGACGGCTCGCCCTACGCGAATCACTCATGCTGTCACCCTATGAGTCTATCAGCCGGAGGGCCGCAGCAATGACATACGTTACTAAACCGTGGTCGCTTACAATGGGCCTCATAAGAAGGCTCAAAGTCACCCAAAGGGCAATGGAGAGGCCTATGCTAAGAGTCTCTCTGCGAGATCGGATTACAAATGAGACCATCCGCAGCAGAATCAAAGTAGCCGATATAGCTCTTCGAATCGCTAAACTGAAGTGGGTGGGGCTCGTCGCGCGTGGATTGCGTGGAACCGATGGCCATTGGGGCGGTAAGGTTCTCGAGTGGCGGTCACGTACCGGAAGGTGCAGCGTGGATAGGCCCTCCACAAGGTGGACTCGTGGCCTGGTGAAGGTCGCTGGATGCGGGTGGCACAGGGCCGGTCCTTGTGGCAATCTTTGGGTGGCCTATATTCACCAGTGAATGTCTTTCAGCTGATATGATGATGATGATGATAATTAAATCCGTATGTTTCTACCAAATATCTAAAGCAGTACTGTAAAATCTAAATATCGCTAAACCTAGCGGTTGTGGCAGGCAGTAACACTGGAGCATCAGATTTGAGGAGTTGGATATTAGTAATAAATTCGCATGTTTCTACTTAATATCTAAAGAACTTCTTTAAAATCAAGATATCAATAAAAAGATAAACCTTGCGGTTATTGTAGGCAGTACTGCAGCATCAGGAGTGAGGAGTTGGAAGTCAAGATCAGGCTGTTAGAATTTGATTATGCCAAACATGCTATACTTTCATTTTCACGTGTCTAACACTCTCGGTTAAGGTAAGCAGTACGTCTGCAGCATCAGGCTTTGAGGATACAAAGATACAAATATTATAATATTGCATTGTCATGGAGACTTGATAAGAGTTCCAAATTTTATTGATTTCGGTGCAGTAGAAGTGGTCGAAAAATCGATCACCAGATTTGAAGCATCGACGACAGTTGATACGCGGTGAAGTTAATAAAAACCGTTTAAAAAAACACAAATGATAGGTATAATTAAACAAAACAGTCGTAGCGATTGCGAAGACGGTGACACCTAGTAGCTTTGGAGTCAAACTAATCGCTTAGTTTTGAATTTACTTCTAAATAAATGGGTATTTCTGGTAAAATGTCCCTAAACGTCACTGCTAAATACTTCTTTAACCAAAGATATTGACGCAAAAGGACCTATTCTATGCGTTTCATTGCGCCTGTGCAATATTTTTGGATTTTGAATGAATGTTTATTATTATTTTCAACTTTATTGCACAATATTGCACATACAAAAGAGTATAAATGACGGACTTAATGCCTTTGGGTATTTTATACCAGCAATGTATGTATAGGTATGTATGATACCCAATATTCGCATTCGCATTCGCATTCGCGAATATGAATCGCAAATATTCGCATTCGCATTCGCGAATATTCCTAAACCGATATTCGTTACATCGCTAATAAATACACAAAAAATGCCCTCGCCGGGATTCGAACCCGGAACCTCCAGCTTCGTAGGCAGGGTTACTACCAACTAGGCTACGGAGGTTGACAGAAAAATGGTAGGTGGGTTAGTTATTTCGAAGATAATATAGATCGTCTGCGTCTCTCTTTTATTGTATTGATTAAAAAGACGAGTACTATAAGTACGGTCAAATCGTACATAATTTTACCTTAAACTCGCAAATCAAGTAGTATCGCTGCATTTTTGGTATGTTGTTTAGACACCATAGGACAGTATAAAACCATATTTTGCAAGCAAAAAAAAGTTGTGCTAGCTGGGTAGTACGTGAAAAACTGCGAAATTTACGGCCATTTTTTAGTTTCTGATTTTTTTTAAAAAACCTTACGTTTTTTGATATCATATGTAATAAACGTTTAAAGACTAATAAATTTCCAACAAGTTGAGCTAACATGCATTACCGTAGGTCTTATAGTTTCAGAGATTCGAGACTTTAAAAAGTACCCCTTTTTGTAAACTAGATAAAATTTTGTGTTTTGCTAACGTTTTCGACTTAATATTGCCTCACCTAATTATGCTACGAAAAACATGCAATAATGACCTTATAGCGCACTTAATATTCTTTGATTTAAGGGTAAAATTAGGTCAGTGAACTTTGTAGTTGAAAGTATAAACCCGAAATTCCAAAGGCAGGAGGCCCGCTATCTAAGTTTTTCATACAAATCGCAAGTCGAGTTGCAAAGCTGCAATTTTGGCATATTATAAAGGCCTTATCGATATATACGAAAATGCATATTAAAAGAAAAACAAAAAAATAATTTGGGCATAGGACTTAAAAAACGGAAAAAAATCGTACTTTGTTTAGTTTTTAACGTTTAACTAAAAATCTATTATCTTTTTGATACTAATTGCTATAAAACTAAGAAAGAACATTAAATTTGAAAGGATTTGAGCTACGTTGCATCACCGTAAGTTATATATATTTTGAGATACGACATTTCATAAAGTGCCCTTTTATCAAAATATAAACAAAATTTAGGTTACGTTAAAGCTATTCACTAAATATTGGCAAAACGTTCGCGCTAAGAAAAAAAAGTAATTGTAGATAATAACTACATTAAATTTGGAACAAATTGAGCCGATAACAATTACTGTAAGTCTTATAGTTGGGGGTATACGAAGCTTCAAAACATGCATTTATTTTCTTAACTTAATGAAGGGCACATTTTGAAATGTCTTATCTCTAAATCTATATAATTTAGGGTAATGCAAGGTAGCTCAAATCCTTTCAAATTTAATATTCTTTCATAGTTTTATAGCAATTAGTATCAAAAAGTTATAGTTTTTTAGTTAAACGTCAAAAACTAAAAAAAGTCCGATTTTTTTCAGTTTTTTACGTCCTATGCCCAAATTATTATTTTTTGTTTTTCTTTTAATATGCATTTTCGTATATATCTATAAGGCCTTTATAATATACCAAAATTGCAGCTTTGCAACTCGACTTGCGATTTGTATGAAAAACTTAGATAGCGGACCTCCTGCTTTTTGAATTTCGCGGTTTTAGTTTCAATCACAAAGTTTACTGACCTGATTTTACCCTTAAATGAAAGAATATTAATTGCGCTATAAGATAATTATTTCATGCTTTTCGTAGCATGATTAGGTAAGGCGATATTAAACCAAAAACGTTAGCAAAACTCTACATTTTATCTAGTTTACAAAACAGGGTACTATTTGAAGTCTCGAATCTCTGAAACTATAAGACCTACGGTAATGCATGTTATCTCATCTTGTTACAAATTTATTCATCTTTAAACGTTACTTGATACATATTGTCAAAAAACGTAAGGCTTTTTTTATAAAAATCAGAAACTAAAAATAGACAGTAAATTTCACAGTTTTTCACGTATAACGCAGCTAGCACAACTTTTTTTTGCTTGCAAAATGTGGTTTTATACTGCCCTGTGGTGTCTAAATAACATACCAAAAATGCAGCTTTACTACATGTTTTGCGAGTTTAATGTACGATTTGACCGTACTACTAGAATAATAGTTCACGTTGAAACTAGAACACTTTCCGACATGTTCCACTCCTTACTAATTATAAGAAGAGTAATAGAGAAGGGTCATTCTCATAGGGCACGTTTTTTGGGCGTCGGGTAGAATAACTTTGTATTCTTGCATATATATGGCGTAAAAAAAATGTTGGAGGGTAGTTTTCGTTTTATTCTACCTGTAGCAGTTGTAATTTCGAAGATAATCTCTTGAGAACTAGTAATAAAAAAATATAAAAGCCTACTTTTATCATGCTCCATCAAGCGTACAGACTCCAAAATTTGGGTCAAACCCCTTTGCAACTCGGGAACCACTACTATTACCTAACACAGGGTATTGTTTTATTATAGTCAATTAAACAAATTAACATTTTGTTAAGTTGATTGTTATTTCAACTGCTTGTATAAAGACATATGATTTTTTCTCCGCGCGTACGAATTTATGACTAAACTCCGTCATTGGAAGCAAAACAAAATTTCACATCACTATTTGCAATTTTACGCACATCACTATTGCATTGAGCGAGCCAGTTCAGTCTTGTCTGTGACACGTTGGGCGACGGAGGTGCGTTTGGCGACGCTGGGCGATTTTACGAACGTAAGTATCTAATCTCCGTTTTTTGTCACTTGCATTTTCTCAACTCCGTTTAGTCATTTATTTTTCTATTGGTGTGGTTGATCGTTCTACTATTTAAGTATAATGAATTAAACTGTATTACCTGTAAAATGTGTGTAATGTCATTGTACTAAATAAGATAATTAATGAAATAAAAATAAAAAATAGCTTTCTCCCTAGGCTCCGTCAAATAAACTCCGTCAAATATTTAGACGGAGTTGAAAAAATACGTGTATTTAGTATCTAAGTGAGCAGTCACATGCAAAAAAACTTGTTTTTCATCACATTTGCTGCTAAAGCACAATTAAAGTACCTATACTCCCTTTCTTTAATTAGGTACCTACTGCAAATTTTACGTAGACATGTACTGTTTACTTAGTACATTGATCTACAATACCAAGAAAAATAAAACATGTGAAATTTGACGCAATTTCTTCATTCTGAACACTAACAATAGATTTTTTTACTTACAATACCGTTTACAGCATTTTTAGAGCTAGGGCTTTTCGTTAAACTTACTTCAATATTTTTTTTGTATCATATACTTAGAATGCCGAAAATCAACAAACCTACGGTAGAGTACATGAAAGAAGCTCAACGTAGGCGTAGAGCTACAATAAAGCAAAATCCTGAAAGATACGCTATGGCAAAATAAAAAGAGCGTCAGCGTATAATAAATATTATTACGTGCATTACGTTATTCACAAAGTGATTGTTAATGTTTGTTTTCGTCCATGCCTTAAAAAATTCGTTTACAAATTAATAACAAAAGTCACTTTTTCTGTCCCTATGTCCCTATGTCCCTTTGTACGCTTGAATCTTTAAAACTACGCAACGGATTTTGATGAGATTTGAAGGTTTATATGTAGGTATAGTACCCGTGCGAAGCCGACGCAAATCGCTAGTATTAAAATACATACATTATCATTCAGGTTTAAGAGCACTGTATCCATCAACTCCATATCATATTTCTAAACTCCGTATAAAATATATCAACTCCGTCGCAACATTTTCAACTCCGTCTTAGTGCAAAAAACAATGGCTTATAAAACGTGAACTAATAGATATATATGAGGGACAAAAGTATACATATGATCTAAATAACTCAATGATTCGTATTTTATAGATAATATAGCAGTATACATACTGTACAAAATCAAGACGGAGTTGAGGCTGAGAACGCCTAATTCTGAGAATGACCCAGAAGAGACTAATTCTTCGGTTACCGCAAGGGTTACTCAAGAAATAAAACTACGCTTCGAACACTTACAAGGTTCGTGGTTTGCGGGCGACCGAAACGTCGGGTCGGGATGAAGTTAATTAATATGCGCGAGTTTAAACGTTTATCATAGTTTTATTTCATGAAAAAGATGATGTTATCAACGTATAATATGATCCCTATCTGTCTCTTTTTAGGGTTCCGTGGCCAAAATGGCAAAAACGTAACCCTTATAGTTTCGCCATGTCCATCTGTCCGCAGCATAGCTCAGTGGCCGTTAATATTAGAAATCTGCAATTTGATACAGGTATACATATTAATCATGCCAACAAACAATGTGGTACAATAAAAAGTAGAAAAAAAAATGTTTTTGGGTACCTCCCCAACTGGTGAAGTGGGGATGTTTTTTTTTATTTGTTGTAATCCTATAGTGTGGGATATCATTGAATAGGTCTCTCAAAAAGAATAAGGGTCTTAAAAGAAAGTTTTTTCTAAAGTCAATTTTTTCGGAGATAATCGCTCCAGAAGAAAAATAAAAATTGTCACCCCCCTCTAACTTTTGATCCGTAGGTCCAAAAAATATGAAAAAAAACATGAACAGTGGAGAGTACTTTAAAATAAAACTATTTCGAACATAATCGGCCCAGCTGTTTTTGAATAACTACGGAACCCTACACTGAGCATGGCCCGACATGCTCTTGGCCGGTTTTTTTTACTGTGTTGTTTAAAAAGAGACTGTTAGCCTAGCCGCGAGAAGGTTGCGAGTTCCTGAAATCCAGATGTGCTACGCGGTCATCCGTGACCAAATTATTGTTTGTTCGATAGAAATACATTTTCTAACTTGTTAAACGAATGAACTCATTAGTTCATTACGTTACTTACGTGAGTAACGTAGGAAATTCGCAATTAATGGCGAGTTATTACATTTATTACCAACAAAACTTTTAAATAAATTCGAGTTGTCATTTGCACCGTATGTTATATTCTGTGATTTCTTGTGTGTTTATGTTTACAGCATCACATGCATTCTATATAATTTTTTTTTCATCACTTGTTCATGGCTGTTTTGTATTAAATAAAACTAAGTAAACGTATGGTGCCGTTATTGATTTCAAATTATCACATCATGCCGGAAAAAACTTCATCAGTTCCGGAATTATATGGTAGTTTTATATCAAACTTGAAAGGCCTGTTTAAACCTTATTGCAAACTAAGGAAACTAATTACTTAAATACAAAAATAATAATGATCCTTAAATATAATGGTCTGAACTGGAAACAACTGGAAGAAGCCGCGCAAGATCGTGACAAGTGGAAAACTCTTCTGCGAGCCCTATGTCCCTTATGAGGGATAACAGGAACGCATCATCATCATCATCATCATCAAATATAATTAAACGGTTAAACTAACGTGTATTTACTGTATTTAGTCACTATCTACGCGCGACATGTTTCGGAGAGCCTACGTCTCCATTCTCAAGCATGTTAATCCTATAGTGTGGGTATTGAATAGGTATTTCAAAAATAATAGGGGTTCTAAAAGAAAGTTTTTTTTTTAGTCTATGATTTCGAAGATATCCGGTCCAAGGCAGACACTGAGTCTGCCTGCGACCACGGGTGTAACGTCATGCCCGAAACGTCAGGATATAATTAAACGTAAGTTTACGCGATTAAGAACCGTTTGTCTGTAAAATATGAGTGATAATCGTGAAAGTTTAAATCAATATATCCGGTCCAAATTAAAAAAATCTGTCGTCCCTCTACCATGGCTCCAAAAAATTTGAAAAAAAAAATGAATAGTGGGCCTATAGAATACTTTAAAATAAAAGTGTGTCGAACATAATCGGCCCATCTGTTTTTGAATAAATAACTACGGAACTCTACACTGGTTTGGTTTAACATTTTCTTGGTCGGTTTTAGAACACGTTTTTACACGTTTTACACGTTTTACACGTTTAAACGTTTACGTTACAACGTTTTACGTTTTTCACGGTTTTAGAACCTTAACAAAGGTGCATTTAGACCAAACGAGCATTCGCTCATTCTATCCCCCCCCCTCAACGAAATCAACGAATTTCGACGAATCACATTTGTGTAACGAACGAATTTCGTAGAGTGGGGGATAGAATGAGCGAATGCTCGTTTGGTCTAAATGCACCTTTAGATGTCCGTGATTATTTATGGTCTCAGCAAATAATATTTCTGAGTGTTTAGCCAAGTTGCCAATCGCTAACGCTTAGTAGCGTATCATAGTTTTCTCTCTCAGTCACTCTTTCTTATTAGTGTGACAAAGACAAGACGTTTCGTTCACGATTGAGCGTTAGCAATTGGCATCTTGGCTAGGCTTGTATGATTAGCACATGATTGGTATGTCACTGACACCATGTATAACATGGACGTCTAACGCCAGCATGAAAATGCCGCCAATAACAATTGTTCAATTGTGTCAAGATGGGTAAACGCTTTTCTTAACACCGCGCATATTTCGGCGCAACATCTTTGACAAATGTTTAAAGAATATAGCCAATCAAAACTTTGATGGACCAATCATAACATAACTATTTTTTCACTTCTCATGCTCAAAAAGTGCACCTTTATGTCGTGCGTAGACGACATAAAATCGCATTTCATGTTCTAGAGCATAAAAGTAAAATTGTTTTCTAAGGCTACGATGGGCTAAGGTAATCGGTCCCAACAGCCAAACAGTTAAAACATATTGCACAATTTTATTGAACAATAAAATAGTATAGCTGACAAAATTTATTATATATTTTTTTATTTATATTACAATATTAAAATTCTGTATTTTCTGTCATTAAATTTAGTACATCACGTAAAATAGATATCGATTGTCGTTCAAAAATGCTCCAAAATGTTTGACTTGGCAGAAAACCGAGCATCTGAAGCTCTGATCACAGGTTGAAAATTAAAAAATGAGTTGGCGGGTATTGGTTGTATATTTTTTCTTCTTTCGCTTTACGACAACTTAGTTGTGTAAATTGCAGTGAAAAATGTGTTTTACTTTCCTCGCAAACGAAGTGAAAAGCAAAAAATTGCCTCGGATAATAATGGGTCACTTTATGCACTTGTTGTACAATCTACTATTAAATGGCGGTTTAAGTTTTTATAGGTTGATATTGAAACTCATTAAAAACCGTGATGCATTGAAAAAGGGGTGACACTTGTCAGCTACAATTCATAACCGTTTTTGAAAGGCAATTTATTATGGCGTGCGGCTTCTATGTTTTATTTGTTCGTAGGTATGTCAGTACGTCGCCGCGAGGTGCCGCGAGATAGATTTTATATCTTTTACTAACTATATTAATAAAAAAGTGACGGATAGTCTATCTCGCAGCGACATAATGTCGCACTAATCCTGTGCTAAGCCTACTGCTCGTACCCTTGGTGCAATAAAGCCACATCTGCAAAATGACGACTTTACAGGAGAGGCGTTTAAAGATTCTGTCTATGAAGATTTGTGGATAACTTTTCTCTACTTTAAGTTGGGTTTATTATTATAGTTTGGATTTAGCAATTTTCGCTGCTAGGGCGCTCGTGGTAACATCAGGAAAGAACGACGGAAGTGCCGAAGCTGCTTTGTTTCACGTACTCTTTATCACACACGTCCTTTTTCATTTGATTTATTTTAAAAACTAATAAAGATACTAAAAAAGGATTTTTGTTTTGGATAATATACAGCATATCTGTAGCTTTCGCGTGATAAAAGCACTTTGGGCGTAAAGTCACATGTGGCTTTATTGCACCAAGGGTACGTGCTGATCTTAGAACTTGTATTGTAAAACTTACTTGGATGTCACGTTAGCAGCGCAAGAGTGGAGCGAGCGGCGCGCGCCGCTACGGTTAAGTAACGCATGTGCATTATGCGCATCCTTCTAATTATATGGAAATAGCCTCGCTAGACATCTAGATAGCGGTCGAATCATGCCAAGTATCGGAAAAAGATGGAGTCAAAAAACCGCCAAGTAGGTTGAATCGTGTGGGGTAAACGTAAGATCATCGTCATCAGCATCATCTCAGCCGTAAGGCGTCCACTGCTGAACATAGGCCTGCCCTCTGGACCTCCACATGTACCGGTTAGATGCGACCTGCATCCAGCGTGTCCCGGCGACCTTCATAAGGTCGTCTGACCATCTTGTGGGTGGACGTCCTACGCTGCGTTTTCCTAGCCGTGGTCTCCACTCGTAACGTAAGATGTACCTACATAAATAAAGGTCTTTAATGAAAACAAATTTTAATGTCATATTTTTTGTGTTACAAAGTTAAATTCTTAATTTGTTGTATAAAAACTTTTGGCACTGAAAAAGTGCGACAAAATCAAATTTTCTATGAGTGATCAACAGAGATCGTACGATTTCCAGCATTTTTGGTGCAATGCAGTTCAATTAAGAGAAATGGTGTAAGTTATTTTTATTTATACTAGTAAGGAGATAGTGAGTTAAGGTTCGTTAATTGTCTTACAATGTGTTTTTACTACCCTTGGATTCGTTTAACTAAACTTCTAGGGTTTTTGGTGAAATGTAGTCGAGTTAAAGGAATTTACCTAGGTGTCAATTTTTAGCTGTAACGTGTCATAACACGTTGTAACACAAAGATGAACCAACTCGTCGCCTTTCGAAAAACTTACTTCACATACCTTAATTGAACTACGCTGCACCAAAAATGCTGGAAATCGTACGATCTCTGTTGATCAACAATACGAACCTATATCTTTTAAATTTGCCCCCTTTTACTACTGCCGAAGGTTGTTGGACAGAGTATACCATACAGTTTGTATGACTAACTTTGGTAGTTTCGTAACACAATTGACGCGATCGTGATTTTTGTTTTAATAAAGGCCTTAACTATGTACAATTGCAAACAAACATTATGGCAAAATATCCATATAAATCACATGTTTTTTGTCACCGTTGTCGTATAAAAAATAGTATGAATTATCTATGATCTTAACCTCGCAAACACCATAAACCCGCAGTATAGTTGACATGTGTCAATTAATTCAATGTTTCTTTACGGAACTTCATTATAATTACTAGAAAAACGTCAATGGCATTCTACACCCATCATACACACATGTATACATGTTAATTACAGATAATGGCTTGTACTTTGTTGTCTATTTTCTTGATTCATGATATGCCGTGTGTAAATCTATACGGGCAATAAATTAAACCATAAAGCATAGGATTCTTTGTTGTATCTAGTTTTTATAGTTGCCGATTTCGAAGAATGAACATTGGACAGTTTTGAAATGAGCCTTATATACAGGGTGAAACGGAACGACGACATTTCCCGCTACCGACCAAGTCTACAACCATTACGATGAACTTTCAGTACGGCACCAACATGGAAAACGTACATGGAAAATTTACTTTTTCATACTATTTTACTCTTAAGTTTCACTCACTTTAATTGGGGGTTAATTTTTTAAAGATATTTCGATGTTGGTACTATGCTGAAAGTTCATCGTAATGGTTGGTAGACTCGGTTGGTAGCGGGAAGGATCGACGTTCTGTTCCAACCCTTATATGGCGTTAAGACTATCGGAAAAATGGTGAGTCTTACCCTCATATTAATAAGGATTAATCTATAACTGTCAAAAGTTCATTCTTAGAAATCGGCAACCTTTTGGACTGTGTACTGCTATTTCGCTGAAATATTTTTCGCCTTATTTAACTTCCCATCCAACTTATGGCTGATGATGATGATTCACTTGGCATACCATCATCATCATATCAGCCGAAAGACGTCCACTGCTGAACATAGGCCTCCCCCAAAGATTGCCACAATGACCACAGTTTGACCGGTCCTGTGATGTGACACCCGCATCCAGCGGACTCTTGCGACCTTCACCAGGTCATCAGTCCATACCAACATGGACCAAATTATTATTAGCCAACTTTCGTTTGTGCGAACTAGGTTAAGTTTGGTGGGAAAGATACGTCTGCGTAACGTTCGTTTGCCATGTGATGATAATGCGCTCGCTGGGATTCGAACCCAGAACCTCCAGCTTCGTAGACAGGGTCACTATTGTCGTACCAACGAGGCTACGGAGGCTGTCATCAATTATTTTGTATGGACATTTTTTAATTGTAATTCTAAGTTAGAGTTATCTAAATTTGCTTACAATGGCCTATGTTCTTGTTAAAAGAATTGCCCGTATTAGATTTCCACCCTGCTGTAATTATACTTGTGCTCTACATTTCACGTAGGAGCTATTAAAAAGTTTCAACCCCATTATCACCCCCTTAGGAACTGAATGTCATGAAATTCTTTCTTTATGGAGTTCTACATCGTTAGAAGAATAAAAATAGGATTCAAATGTAAAAGTATCCGCCACAAAGTAATTAAAAAATCGTTAAAAATAATACAGGGAGAATTTAAGCCTAAAGCTTAATTACACAAGATGAGGAGCAAAATGACTTTTATATAACAATTTCTTTGGGTGACTCTAAATTAGAAAATAACGCCAAATTTTTACAAGCTTTTATTATAGGTACTTATGTCGATTTGCCTGTCTATAATAGAATTTTGTGAGTTCAATTGGATACACTTTCTGGTTACCGACTGAAATGTATTTATATTTTATACGTAATTCGGGTCACAATCAAAGAATGTAATATAATGACATCTTTGAGCTGGGGGGTTACCATGACGTAGGTACTGATGCGATTTAGTTTAGGTCGAGAGAAAGGGACAAGGCTATACGAGTCGTATATCTCTGTCCCTTTCTCTGAACTGAATTGCATTAGTACGTCATGGTAACCCCCCTGGTCTGATGATTGAGTCAGAAGGCGGTCAAAGGAACTTCGAAACGAAACAACGGCCACGTAAGCTTCGGCTCTACAGCAAGCTACGAAATACGCAAATTTCGGTGATTTTTCTTTGTCACTCTAATGACCCCTTCGTTGGAGTGACAGAGACAAATCCCCGAAATTTACGAGCTTCGATGTCCCCGTAGACTTTATCAAGTTTGGGTTCGTTAGACTTGTTTAGAGTAAGTACTAGAAATGTTAAATAAAACATGTTAAGAGTCTTTTTCGAAGTGTGTAGTGGATTTTATTTGATTAACAACATAAGGATCCGTCTTTTTACCCATCATACTTCTTATAATTCTGTAACCAGTCCTCCAAGACCAAAGCCACTCCACGCTCTCCGATCATAATCGATGGAGCCTGAGTATTGCCTCGAATCAATTGAGGCATCATCGATGCATCGATCACTCTCAGCCCCGATACCCCATACACCCTGAGTCTTGCATCCACAACAGCTGTTGGATCATCTTTCGGACCCATCTTACACGTCCCTGCAGGATGGTAAGAACTGGACGTATATGCCCGCACCAAACACTCGAAGTACGCGTTTGTACCCCATGAGAAATGCTTGCATGCTGCTAGGGGTGTTTTAACAAAATAAGCACCCCTAGATTTAAAAGCCTGCGTGTTTTCCAAAGCTAAAACATTCTTCACACCTTTGACTAGCACTTCTACATCGCTCGGATCTGTGAAATAGCCAGGCCATATCAAAGGATCTCCATAAGGATCACTCGCGTTGAGAAGTATTCTACCTTTACTCTTGGGAGCATTATTCATGACTCTAGGAATTACCCCGTTGTAGTATGCAGTTGGGAAAATAGTCAGACCTACATAATCTATAGGTGCTCGCATATATTCTTCGATATTAGCAGAATTTACTTGCACTTGTATATCGGGAGCTGGTAAACTAGGGTCGGTTAAATAAAACGCTAAACTGCTTACTGGACCATTCCCAGATAGAGGCCCTCTTTTGACTTTCATCTTCTTGTAGTCATATATATCCTTAATTATTTGCTCTTGGCTGACCATGGTGGAGGTTTCATTGGGTAACGCAACTACAAGACCATTAAACGTGATGTGGTCTTGAAGGTTTTCGCCAACACGTAAATCTGAAATCACCGGTATGTTTACATCTTCCAAATGCTCTTTAGGTCCAATTCCGGAGAGCATTAATAGCTTTGGAGAATTTACAGCACCAGCGCTGACAATGACTTCCTTAGTCGCATAAGCTCTGTATACACGACCGTTTTTGATATAACGTACTCCATAGGCTTTTTTATTTTGGTCGAAAAGTATTTTGAAGACTTCAGCTTCTGGTCTGACGGTGAGGTTTTTCCTTTTGTATCTGATTGGTTTGATGAACTGCCTGTTAGCGGAAGCTCTTTGGCCTTCTTCCGTGGTGCCTTGGGCCTGAAGGGTTCCGTACTGTTGTTCGTCGTTGCAGTCGCTCAAGGGCAGTCCGTTCTCGTGGAAGGCCTCAGTGATCATCTTCGCGGGATCGTCTATATACGGGAACCGGGACACGGGTAGTTCACCGTTCACGCCATGGTATTCTGGATCAAACTCGTCCATGTTTAGATTGCGTTCGGATTTCTTGAAATATGGTAATACCTGCAGAAAGAGATTCCTTTGTTATAAACTTGTCAAAAACTATCATTATGTGAAGGGTCATGGAAAGAACATGTTTAATCCTTCTAAAAGTCAGGGCAAATTTACATTATAATCTATTGTAAGTAAGGTTCATTTTCCTTCTGAAATTTGAATCGACTAGACATGTTATTTACGTGGACCCTTCAGGTGAGGTTGACTATGCCTGGTGCATAGTATAATTATGGTACGGTTACTGACCTCGTCGTAGCTCCAGCCAGGGTTGCCTTGCGCGGCCCAAACATCGTAATCCAGCTTAACCCCGCGGACATACACGAACGAGTTGATGGAAGTCGATCCGCCCATCATTTTGCCCCTGAAACAGCATATGCCATTTTGGTTACATTTTTTAAAGCTTTGTTATCATTTATTTACATTGAAAATTCGCAATTTCTGCAAGTCATACGAAAGCTTGCTAGTTCACGGGAAATGTAAATAAAGGGTTTAAAATATAATAAATAAAAAGAAGTCAAAGTCAAAGTACCATCAGTTTAAGCAAGTAACTGATCAGTGTAAGGACATACTTCTCAACTTACTCTTGACTGTAGAGAGTTTAGGAAGATTCTGACTTTAGGCAATTGCATCGCAAGGAGTGACGGAAGGACTTAATTAGTTTACCAGTCCGTTTGATGGCTTGGCTGTAAAGCGCTAATGTTATGTCTAGTTCCCCTGACTTTCAAGTAGTACGGTAGTGAGTGAAAATGATGATAACCGTGGCTAAGTGCATCGCTGGTCGAGGGAGGCTAAGCTAGCCAGGTTACTGGCATGGTCGTATAACTCATATAATAGTCGAGCATTTTTCAGAGCGTAAACGGACATCTCATCCATCTGGTCACGTTTTTTTGGAAGTGGCTGAATGATTTGAGGTTGGTTTTGGTTGTCTTATAGAGAAACGGGTGCTGTATCTGACGACCGAAAATGGTACCAAAAGATGCAGCCACTTCCAAAAATACTTTATCTTTTGATCGGGTCTTGTAGGAGTAATTACTTAACTAGACAGTTTAGCAAGAGTCCGACCATGGTCAACTGTTAGTTGAGAAAGGCCAGGTTTCTACTAATGGTCATGTCATAATTATACGAGTCCATATAGGAACGTACCGGAAGGCGCAGCGTGGTTAGGCCCCCCACAAGGTGGACTGATGACCTGATGAAAGTCGCAGGAGTCCGTTGGATGCGGGTGGCGCAGGACCGGTCATTATGGCAGTCTTTGGGGGAGGCCTATGTTCAGCAGTTCGTCTTTCGGCTGATGTGATGATGATGATAATGATATTGGAATTTATGAGTACCAAGCGAGCGCAGTGTACTATAAGACAGTGTTTGTCTGGCCATCTAGGAGTACCCAGTGAGCTTAGAAAGATTCTGACCTTGGCCACCCGCATCGCTGGCCGGGGAAGACCAGGCAGGCCAGGTTGCTGGGCATGCTCATGTACCCCCAGTCCACGTTGGAGCCGAGGAGAGCGGTGGATAGCGAGGGGGCTGTTGTTATGTCGGGTTCTTCCGGGCAAGCTTCTATCAGTACCACCTGGAAAGGGCATGTCGATGGAACAGCCATCTAGGAGTACCCAGTGAGTTTAGAAAGATTCTGACCTTGGCCACCCGCACCGCTGGCCGGGGAAGACCAGGCAGGCCAGGTTGCTGGGCATGCTCATGTACCCCCAGTCCACGTTGGAGCCGAGGAGAGCGGTGGATAGCGAGGGGGCTGTTGTTATGTCCGGTTCTTCTGGACCGGCTTCTAGCAGTAACACCTGGAAAGAGACTTAAATAGAAATAGAACAAGTTTATTGGCGGCATTAAATACAAATTGCATAAACTTAAAATAATAAAAGTAATATAAAAACATTGCAAAACAAAAACAAAGTAGTTAAAACAAAATAAACATTGTACATAGGAGAGTATCTCAAAATCCCAATGTAGGGTGGCAAAAACTTGGCTGGATACATCTGTTGAAATCATTACATATTATATTATAATTTAAATAACTCACAACATGTATAAATTGTTTGTGTTTATTCTTCAACTCTTTAGTTGAACTGAGCATTCTGAGCTACCGCCTCCAAGAACGTTAGATGACAGAATCGACAAGATCTTTTATAAGTAGGTTGTAGAAAACAAGATTGAACAAAACTATAAATGACACCGTAGTAAACCTATCTGGGCGCTTGCATTTAAGCGCCGAACGTAGTCATTAATTTTGCCCTCCTTTTTATCGTCCAGCTTGGCTAAAAGGGCTTAACAATTTTGCATTAAAAAACGGAGCTACATTTTTTTTTTCTATGGGCGTAAAACGCTTAGCCCCTAAGTTTATTTTGCCGTTTCTGCTACTGACAAGTTGTTTTGCCAGACTATAATTTTAAAGGGTACAATTACCTTCCATTTTTGAATGGCACTGAGTCTGTTTGCGACAACGCACCCAGCTGCCCCGGCGCCTACGACAATGAAATCGTAGGTCTCTAGAAAAAAAAATCATATCGTCGGTTGACAACCAAATCTTAATAAGTAACATATACCTACTTGAAATAAAGCTCGTATCTCAGGTGGCTTCTGATGGTTCCGTTTTACCTATTTATCGTGCTACGCATCACTTTCGCATTTACATACTTGTTAGAACCTGACGGCAACAACGACATACGATTGAACACGGTACCATCATAAGCCTACAGTTCTGATTCAATACTGACATTCGAGGTTGCTAAGAGTATTAGAGCAGTTAACAGTTTTATAGTGAGTTTTGCTTGTCAGCAGGAATACCTATTAGATTGAATACAACCTAAATACCGTTGTGGCGGGAAGGTTCTTGAGTGGCGGCCACGTACCGGAAGGCGTAGCGTGGGTAGGCCCCCCACAAGGTGGACCGATGACCTGGTGAAGGTCGCAGGAGTCCGCTGGATGCGGGTGGCGCAGGACCGGTCATTGTGGCAATCTTTGGGGGAGGCCTATGTTCAGCAGTGGACGTCTTTCGGCCGATATGATGATGATGATGATGATGACACAATTTTCAAGATTTCGAAAATTATTTTTAGTTGGACAATTGATATTTTATGCTCTTATAATAATAAATGAAGTACCTAAAACTTTAGCTAAGGTGACGTGGGGTAGAATGGGAAAAGACAAAAAGTCGTTCTTCGGGTACATCGTCTGCTGGTAGCATTTTGTCTTACCCCATTAAAAAACCGTTTCATCTTACCCCACCTTTTTTTTTATTAATATTTTAATTACCTTACCTAATCTCGCGTGTAATACTTGCGGTAACCGAAGAATATATAATCTCGTAAATGGAGTTCCTGTTAAGTTACAACTGTTACAAGGTAGAGCGAATTCTATAATATTTTTGTATATTTTTTGGACGTCGGTTGTCGACCTCTGAAGCGATCCCAATTTGGCGTAAGATCTTCCTAGAAATAGGTATGTAGGTAGATTACCTAAAATCTACTTCCATCTCAAGTCAAGGTACACAAACGCAAAAGGGGTACAGTGGTACACATTAATAACTTCATGTTGAAACTACAACAAAACTTTCGTGAGATATAATAGATATAATAGTTAACTATAAATGTAATTAAACGGTTAAACTCACGTGTTTTTAGTCACGCGCGATGTACGAGGCTTGCTCGCAATTCGCTTGACGAGAACGCGAGCTCAGTGCTGGATAATGGAGACCTAGGTTCTCGGAAACATGGTCTTTTAATAATATTTATACATGAAAACTATTCATAATCTCTTATAGTTTTTGGTACACTATCCTGCGCTCCACAGATCAACTTCACTGGTAAGTCGAGGTAAACAAACGCAAGGGTACACATTGTCAGATTCATATTGAAACTACTTCAAAACCTACCTTCATCTCTTATAGTCTGGTGCACTATCCTGTGCTCAACCGAATAAATTTACCATCAGATCGAGGTACACGAACGCAAAAGGGGTACACCTTATCAACTTCATGTTAAAACTATTCATAACCTACCTCCATCTGTTATAGTTTCTGGTGCACTATCCTGTGCTCAACCGAATAAATTTACCATCAGATCGAGGTACACGAACGCAAAAGGGGTACACCTTATCAACTTCATGTTAAAACTATTCATAACCTACCTCCATCTGTTATAGTTTCTGGTGCACTATCCTGCGCTCTGCCGAATAAATTTACCATCAGATCGAGGTACACGAACGCAAAAGGGGTACCTTATAAACTTCATGTTAAAACTATTCATAACCTACCTAACTATTCATAAGAGATGGCTCTTATAGTTTCCGGTGCACTATCCTGCGCTCCGCCGAACAACTTCATTAGTAAGTCGAGGTACACAAACGCAAGGGTACACATTGTCAGATTCATATTGAAACTACATAAAAACCTACCTCCATCTGTTATAGTCTCTGGTGCGCTATCCTGCGCTCCACCGAATAACTTCACCAGTAGATCGAGGTACACGAACGCAAAAGGGGTACACGCCGTGAGATTGATGTGTGCTGGACACAGCTCAGCAAGGTTTAGAGGCTGCCACACGGGGTTCATGGCCGAACTAACAAAAAAAACGTAATTCTTTAGGTATTTTCTTTTAGGTAAGGTAAATTGGGGTAAGATTAAGCGAGTAAGCGGTTTTCAGAATGGGGAAAGTATTAAGTGGAAGTATCAAGTTTTCGGTTTATTTTTTTAAGAAAGCTATGTTATATTTTTGCTTTAAGTTGTTTTTTACTCCATAATAACTTCATTAATTCATGTAAGTACTAATCAATTTAATCAATCATTAAATGTACACCAGCATTAAAAATTAAAACATAAGGGATGATGTAAGTAAGTTAGTAGTAAGTAAGTTTTTTGGCCAAAAACAATTGGTAAATAGATAAATGGGCATTTTCGCGAGAAGAGATACAAAAACTTATTTTTCTGAAACAGGTAAATTTTATGTTTTTCCTGCTAACCGTTTTTCAAACACTTTGTACAGCGGTTACAAACTACAAAGTGGAGAGCATGTAAAATGTATGAAAAATGTGGAACCATTTTTTTCTTGTACTTTTTTTCTCCTAGATTGAAAGAACTCGTTATTCTGAGTAGGAAAAACATTAAATTTACCTACCTTAAAAAAACTTTTTTTGGATCTCTTCTCGCGAAAATGCCCAAATATGATAATTAAAAACATATTATTTATTAAAAAAAAATCCTTCCGTAACGTAAGAAAAACTAAAAAAAACAACAGGTACCTTCTGAAAAGATGACATTTTTCTTTTCCCGTATTATTGCAGATTTATTCTATTTCAGGTTCGACATGAAGAGAGCTCTGATTTGTGATTTCAGAAAATGTTCATTATCAAAAACGTTAAAATAAAATAAAAAGAGGACATTAGCCGTTTCTTATATATTTGAGTTTCGATATAAAACGAGCTCTGATTTCTAATTTCACTAGAAATGATTTTTTATATACACGGTGGAATTTAATCGGTGAACAGGAACCCATTTTTCTAATTCAGTAATCGATGGCGGTCACGTTTATGTAGTAATTAAGTGGAACCAAGTTTTTTTTTTAGCATAACAATTTTTTATGTTGAAATTAAACTTTAATTAAAACTTATTGTCACCCTACTAATGGTTTAGTCTGAAAAGTTTAATACCTCTTTTCAAACTATCAGCCATGCATCGCTCTTATTTTACATAGGAATAGAGTCTATCGCAAAAATTAATGAGTGGTTATTGCTCATTTATGTTTTAAGTTTCTATGGCTGATAGTTTGAAAAGAGGTATTAGACTTTTCAGACTAAACCATTAGTAGGGTGACAATAAATTATAATTTCAACATAAAAAAAAATTATGCTAAAAAAAACTTGGTTCCACTTAAGTACTACATAAACGTGACCGCCATCGATTACTGAATTAGAAAAATGGATTCCTGTTCACCGATTAAATTCCACCGTGTATTAGTGAATTTTCAAAATTGTTAAACTATTTGAAAAACAAAAATATAAAAATTCTTACTTTTATAAATTGGCAGACTCCCACGCAGTTGACTAATTGTAGTGGGGGCTACGAAGTACGAACGATACTACTGTTCGAAGATAACGTACCTTGCTTCATATAATATTAAATCTGTATACAGAAGTATTTTAAGAGGATGGTAGTGTGTCTAGCCAAGTTCGAAAAAACGGTCGTATTTTTTATTATAACAGTGGAACGAGAATCTAGCACACTGCTGGACGTATTGGGTATTTTCACTTTTAAGTACACCCAATTAGTGTGACAATTTAATACCTTAATTGCAGTTAGGTTCGTAACATAATTAAGTAGGTATCTACGATATCTTGAGGTTTTTTTTTGAACAAAATTATAGTAATGAAACACTGTTGAAGAGACGAATATCCAAATGAACAGATTATGAGTGACACCTGCACTAGGCAATGCCCGTCTCGCAGGATTTAGAGATTGCCGGCACATTTAGAGATTGCCGATTATACAAAAAATTAGCTTTTATATTATAATATCGCTTAGTTTATAAAATTCTTTCCAAAATCGAGTTTTTATTGAAATTTAGTGCTTAATTAATGCTTAATTGAACTACTACTACGTACATACTTTTTTTTCACAACTGGCTTTGGAAATCAGCTTCATAACATTGTATTTTGCCTACATCTTTATCGTTGCATGTTTTGAGAAAAACAACTCCATTTAATAAAAAAAATGGGAAATAATTCATTCGAGAATTAACGCAAACAGTGGAGAAACTTCAGTATTGCCTTTTCTATTTAATTGTATACCGATAATTCTGCATTTGCGGTGTTTTTATTTGCTCATAAAATATTTAACGCCTCTTGATGACGCAAATCACGATGCTTTCGTTATGCACTGATGTTCGTAGTTATTGTAGTTCCTGTTATATAAGTATAACCGTTTTGATAAGTTATAAATAAATCATTATCATCATCAGCCTATCATAGTCCACTGCTGGACGTAGGCCTCTCCTATTAACTA
>JALPQI010015191.1:0-22773 GCA_025490895.1 Thaumatotibia leucotreta
AGTGATTAAAATAAAGCTTTTCATGAATATTTCTGTTCGATAAGTGCACGGAATGTGATAAAAGTGATGACTTGTGTGGTTCCAGGGTGTAAAAACCGCCAGGGTTACCTGAATGAACAAAATAAAGACATTACGTTTCACCGGTAATTTAGTTTAGGCTTGAATTTTAAGATTTCGAACCTTATTAAGGTAAAAAGTAACTGAAAATCCTTATTCAATATTTGTTGCCGGATACATGTGTGTAGTTTTGTGAATTAACCATTCGTATTTCAATTCGTAATGTAATTATAAATAGTGGGATTCAAATATTTGTATCGCATAGTGTTGTACTTAAGAGACCAATCGTGATATCGATAAATGTATTGATAGCCAACTCAGAAAATGAATCGATGTTTTTAATTTCCAACAGGTTTCCACAGGACACTGAACAAAGGCTATTATGGGTCAAAAATATCAAAAAGTCAGACGACTGGTGCCCTAAGAAGTCAAAAATATACTCCGCACATTTTTAAGCTGTTGTTTCAGGCAAGGGTACGCGCATAAGTGATAACATTCTGACGCAGTACCCACCATATTTGGTAATCATCCAATGTCATGTCAACCAGAAAGTAAATTAAGTTTAGTTTAATAATGACACTCATGTGATACTTGTGTAGAGTGATTAATTATAAAGAAGCCATCATACGAAAATTGTTAGGTATGCTTTAAGGGATGATAAGTTCCATAAAACATGTTATAATGAGGTTTTTCTGAAATGCCGTTCACCAGGGCGGCAGCACTGAGGCGTCAGGTCCAGAAACTTGTCTAAATTCTCAGAGCGCCTATAGTTTCGTGTTTAAATGATTTGTACGAGTTAATAAAATTATGTAAAAAATAAAATTACCTTCTAGTTAGTTTTTTTGAGGCTAGATAATTGTGGTTCTTAGCGGGACCTTACCGCTAAGTGGCGCCAACTAGCGGCATACGTTTTAGACAGAACACTTCTTATGACATTTGACATTTTAATAAAGAAAATATTTCATTAATTTTGTGATTTTATTTTAATCCTAAAATGTAGATTTAGAAATCATGACATATTAAAGATCGCAGAAGATCGTGATTCTGAGTAGGAAATAAGGTTTATTCCTACTGTATTCGCTACCTAATAGCGAATAAACCTTATTTCCTACTCAAAATCACGATCTTCTGCGATCCTTAATATTTGGTAAAAATATTATGATTGCCGATAAAAGCATACGATGAAGACTGGACAACACTAATAGTAATGACATTCTATCTAGTCAGGTTGGTAGCATTGTTCAAGAAAATGGAGTCATTGATATAATTCACGACCAAGTAGAGCTACCTTATTTGTCTCTTTTTCCTTATGGAATACATCTTGAGATGGTAAAGGATGACAATATTTTGTTCAGGTATGTCTTAATACACGGAATCTTCCTATATTTTATCTGTGTTGTTTGTTTGTTTTTATCATGGGCTTAAGCTAGTATTAGACGGCAGGCGACAAGTCGAGAATTGAATGAATTTAGGCCTGGTTTCCACTTATCCAGTGTAATCAAGGTCGCGTTTTATAAAGTTACAATTTTGCTGTTTGCCTCTCTTTCTAGCCAATATGGCGTGTGTTAGAAAGGCAAACAGCGAAATTGTAAAATGTAACTTTACAAAACGCGACCCTGATAGCCTGCGCACCAACTTAGCAATAGAGAACGGCTCCAAATTCAATTTTATTACAGGCTTTAAAATTAAGGGATCTTTATTCTATCGACGGAATTTGCTAATAAATAATATTTTTTTAAAAAGTTACATTTTACAATTTTGCTGTATTCATCTCTAACGCACGCACTTATTGGCCAGAAAGAGAGGCAAACAGCAAAATTGTAACTTTATAAAACGCGACCCAGATTACACTACTATGTTTACTGGACATGTGGAAACGAGGCACAATATGTCCAGCATAGAATTTCTAAACGAAACGTATCTATTGTTGTTGTATCGAATCGTTACCATAGTAACGTTGTAATAGTCACTGTCAACCTTGACGTTAGTGACAAGACAAGACAAGACATTTAATATTTAGATTACTAAATTGAGCAAAAATTTAAAGTTTCCTGAAATCCTCATTTCGGAATAATGGTTAATATAACTATTTCATAGAAACAGTTATTTGAATTCGGTATGAATAATTAAAAAAACATGTAAAATGCCCAAAACTATAGAACTCACTGTTGAAATTGTTGTGCAGAGAGTAAGTACGACACTGTTTTTAAAGTTTCGTTTTAAGTAAAACGTTAGTTTATTAGATAGGTATGTAACTTTGTTCTCAAATGGAAACAAATTAGATTAAATATATTTTCTCAGGTATCCTGTCCGGGCGTGTGGCTGTGTCAAGATGGCAGTGTCTCACTCATAGTGTTCGCTCTAGGCACCAGCTATGAAACATGTACACTACCACCCACCTTCCCACTTCAATTCAATGACAAATTATATTTCCGAAAGAGATTTCAAGAGACATGTGCATTGAGTAACTTGTGCTGTTTACTTAGTAAGTTTGTCCTTTGCCTTTGAATAAAAATGTTTGACTTAAAAATTCAATAATTAAATAAAGTTAATAGAAGAAGATAGGAACAAAGGGGTATTCCATGGAAACAATGCATAAGCTGCTATTTCAATACTTTTGATAGATTTAATTAGGAAGTAAGTAATCATATTTAGATATAATAGTATCATATCAAGGCTATAAGAATGATAGCTTAGCAGCTAGCGCATTTTATTAACTTCCATAACATTGTGTACCTAAGTAACTAAAAGTAGATGTTTTCTTGATATGCTCCAAAAGTATAGTATATTTCGCTGAATGATGGCATTCACATGAATTATTAACATGTAAGAGAACTTTTAAGGTTAGGAAAATGTGTAAATTACTTGAAGTACAGTCATATAATTTTTAATTCTATATTTTCTTTTACCAACCATGAATTTTTTTAACCATGCCACCACCATTAATTTTTAATAAGAGCAAAATTGTTATGTCGCAACTTCTGGCTTTCATTGTCTTATTTTGTTTTTAATTTTTAAAAATGCCTCAACCTGTGAGTCATAAAATTGATTCTGTGAGTATGAGATATATCTAAATTCGACCTTGTCTCAAAAGCATAAAGTTACACTTACAAGTCAGAGAAATTGCTAAATACAACCTTATGCCTTTCATGTTGAAAAGTATGATTTATAAATTATGTTCTATTATTGCAGAAGAAGAATCTTTATACTGTGAACTGGTGCAATGGAGCCAGAGTTGTAATGATGGTGAATGTAATGTACTTGCTCAGTACCTCGGCTCCCTCAACGAAGTCCTCTTTCCCCCGAAGATGTGTTGCAATGATGGGGTGGATCTGCTCATGAGGAGGTCTAAAAAATATCCTGTAAGTTCGATGTTCTCTTATGGCCTAAGTACATAAAGTAATACACAATGAAAATGACAGACTGATATTTCTTGGTACATAATTCATATGTTCAAGAGGAGGTCTAATAAGTATTCTGTAAGTTCAATGTTGCCTTATGGCCTATAAATTAATACACAATAGAAATGATGGACTGATATTTCTTGGCACATAATTAATTTTGGTAAATGCTAAAGATAGATAATATATTTCCAAAAGTTACTGAAAAAGACCGTAGAAGGGGTATGCTTAAAAAAAATCCCGAAAACCTTGTTCTACAAGATCTGGATGTGCTTGGGCTCATTCAAATCAGATTCAGGAGCTGATTCGATCCAGATAATAAACAATAGTGACCCAAATTTTTCATACGAAATTTGAGTTTCCGTTACGCGACGCTCGTATTAACTGCTACGTTCATGAATCCAAAAAAACGTGATGTAATGGATTTCTTTTACGACATTATTTTTTATCATCTGTGAGATAGAACCAGCTTGTGATTCAGATTCAAATGAGTCTAAACATGTCCAGATCTGGGAGAATAAGGTTTTCGTAATTTTTTTCTGGAAAACACCCATAAAACCTCATATTTTTTAGGGAATTCTGTCACCAAAGATCGAGATAGCAACTAAAGTCCGCATCGACGAAGTATGGAACGACGAACACAAACCATATAATGTAAACATTCAGAGCGTCAAAAATGTCACCAATTGCCGCTGCATTCCTCAATCAGGACCAAGGCAGAAGACAGTCTGCCACACTCCTGAGTATCACAGGTAACTTTAAATATGTGTGATCGAGGAAATTGAATGTTTAGCAGTTTATGGCTCACTTTACATTTGACGTGCTTAGTACTGATAACACAACTAAATTTACTTGTACCAGAAAGTGCTAAACATTCAATTTTCTCGACTGTATGTGTCAATGGAATCTTCACTGAATGAGATGCCTCACGGGAAATTGCCACGCGAGGCAGGCGCGGTTCCAAGGGGGGAGGGAGGGGGAGGGACAATGGAGGCACTTGCCCCCCCCTGAACGAAATGCTGGATCCGTGCCTGACGCGAGGCTATTCAGTACTTCAGTCAGTGTAGATGTAGACGTGCTGCGCCTGAGGCATAAGTACGGCCGTAATACCACGCACGCCACGTACCTACCCATTTCACGCTCAACGGTTCATTTTAATGTTTTTAATGATTTGAAGCATCCTAGCGTTTAACATTTTCTATTGTCTATGCTTGTATTATACATTCGTGCCAGCGGGGAAAGTGGTAATGAAGAGAAACAACATTGTTATCTGAAAAGGTGTATTTGTAAAAAGCTTCCAAAATATAATTATTAGACGGGTCCACACTGAATGGTAGTGTGGTTTGGCCTGCTGCCGCGAACACCGAAGTTCGCAAATTGCGCGGATTTGTCTCTGTCACTCCAACGATGGCGTCATTAGAGTGACAGAGAAAAATCCCTGAAATTTGCGAAATTCGATGTTCGTGGTAGCAGGTCTGAGTGCCGAACGCCGAGGGCACAGTCTTTTAAAAACCCTATTTTTGTTCCACCTTCCTTTTTTTACAAAATACGATAGACAATACTATTACACATATCAGACTAGAACTCCCATCTCATTAGGACGAGTACTTTTTTTTATAAAAATCATCAAAGTTTGCCTATATCCGGGTCATGAAATTTACATTATTTTTTATTTCTTAAAAACAGGTACACTTGAAAAAAAATTGATAATACCACGTAAATGCGGATGTAATTCCCTATCATTCGCAATTAAAAAAATAAAATTACAGTTAGTACTTTCGAAGAAAATATTGTTTTTAGACTTTTCGGCTTACATTAAATATTTCCGAAATTCCGCCGTATTAGATGGAGATATTTTAGCACGTGATAGCTCACGTGTATCTTAATCAACGGTATTTAAATCTTCGTCTAATTCCGTGGAAAATAGAAGTTATCAATTTTTGAAGTTATATCCGGTTTTATTAGAGCTAGGGCTGTCAAAACAACTTTACGGTCACTTGAGTTGAAAACTTATCCGGGTGCCATTTTTTACTTCTGCGGCTACGCTTACGTGAAAAGCTACGCTACATGTGACGGAGTCCACCCTCGTAAGGTGATTACTAAAACCCCACGTCAATGCATGTAGCATGGAGGGACCGGGAGTGAGGCATTATGGAGCTTTGGAATTTGTATTAAAACTCGGCTATAAGGCAGAAGTAAAACGTTGGCGAATTCCGCAGAACTTTGAAGATGTCCGCTTACTTGAGGTGAGAAAAAGAAGAATTCAATCGGAAATCAGAGAAAGAATAGGCCTGTTAGTAGATGTTGTACGTCCCACTTCAGGAACCACAAATGATGGGAATACTGCTCGAACTGTTTTTTCGGACCAATGTTGTGACTTTTGCCGAAATCTTGAATATTGAGAAGTGGCTTTTGGATGACATTTATGTTATCTTGACAGTAATCTCGAGTAACTTGCCAATCGATCCAATAAAATTCGACGCTTTTTGCAGAGATCTAGCATACCTGCTACGTAATTAAATACGATTGGCTTCCAATGACAGCTACCTTGCACAAGATTCTTACACACGGTGCCAGAATAATAGAATTGTTCCCTTTGCCAATTGGAATGCTCTCTGAACAGGGGGCAGAAACGAGAAATAAATTGTGGAGGTCCGACAGAGAGCACGATTGTCGAAAAACGAGTCGAGAAGCGATAATGTTCGATTTGTTCCTCAGAGCACTCGTTTCATCGGATCCCGTAATTAAAGATTTGGAGCTAAGTGGCAGAAAGAATAAATTAAAAAAGAAACCGCTATCGACAGAGGCAGTACGATTATTGAAATCTGTTGATTAAACGGTCCCTGATATTCAGGATAATGAAAATTTGGTCTTGTCCAAAGAGGACTAAACTCGCAACCTGCATCCCTCCATTTCATCGAAAATGTTTTTATCTGACGGTTCATTTAATAGGACATCATTTGAATTTGAATTTAAATATTTACTGAATGCCATTTTTCTTATTAATATTATTATAGCTGCATTACCACTGATTTCTGAATGACATGATTGTTCTCCCAGAAGGAGTATTGGTGGGGGTTAGTGTTATATACGGTTGCATAGAGGGCGCTCTTGTGACCTAGGGAAAAATCTGACATTTCAGGATTTGCTCCCTGGTCAAAAAATGTTCGACGGCCTGGCTCAACGGTGAAAGTTAGACGGGGGGTGCTCGACCAAATGTCATAGGGAACTGCTGACAGTTTTTAAAGCCGCAAAAATTTTTCCAAAAAAAAAAAAAAAATTTTGCACTCAAATTTCAAAATGGTCCTTCGAGCCGGATTTTTTTGTGGTAGAATCTCTGAGGGACCTAGATTAAAGAAAAAGTGTTTTTGTGATTCTCGGATCCAAGATGGCCGCCGTAGGGCCCGTCAAAGTTTGTATGGGAACTCTTAAACGGGGGGAGATAGGTGGGGGGTGCTCGACCAAATGTCATAGAGGACCCCGAGAGCTGTCAGGCGGGCAAAAAATTTTTGCAAAAAAAATTTTTTTTTTTTTTTCGAAAAATTTTTTTTCATCTGATCGAGCTGGAAATCGCTGTGCGTGACTTTTGGGCTCTCCAGATTCCGAAAAAAATTTTTTCAGATTTTTTGCACAAAAAAAATTTTGTATGGATTTTTCGAAATAATGGTCCGATCGCGCTGAAATTTGGCCTGCGGGCATTATTTGGGCCCAGGAATAATAATCTGAAAAAAAATTTGGAAAAAAATCCAAGATGGCGGACACCCCGAACAAAAAGTCAAAATCCTAAGTAAGTTAAGCGAGCCCGAAGGGCGAGCTTCAGGCCGGGAGGCCGAAGGCCGACCCCGCGGAGGGCCGAAGGCCCGGAGCTTCACTCCCGGGGCCCAAGGGGGTCCCGAACTCCAGTAATTTTGGGCGAGGCCGAAGGCCTCGCTGCAGGAGGGCCGGAACATTACCAGAACCAATATAAATCTATGTTAAGCGAGCCCGAAGGGCGAGCTTCAGGGTGGGAGGCCGAAGGCCGACCTTGCGGAGGGCCGAAGGCCCGGAGCTTCGACCCGAGTGCCCAAGCGCGTCACCCCCAAGTAATTTAAAGCGAGGCCGAAGGCCGAGCTCCGAGCAAATCGAGCTACCAAGCGTTCAACAACCCCAGTATCTTAATAAGCCGAGCCTGAGGGCCGAAGGCCCGATGGCGAGGCGTCAAGCCCGCGAAGGCCGAAGGCCGAGCTCCGCGTAGGGCCGAAGGCCCGGAGCGTCACGATCGAGGTGCTCTCCGCGCGAGCCCGAGGGCCGAAGGCCCGACGGGCGAGCCCACGCGGTGAAACTGCCCTTCCTAACTGTCTTAATAAGCGAACCGGAGGGCCGCAGGCCCGACGGTTCGCTCCGAACCCCAGCGAAGGCCGCAGGCCGAGCTCCGCGTAGGGCCGAAGGCCCGGAGCGTTCCATAGAGGCGCGGTAGCCTGCGAGGCCGGAGGCCGAGCTGCGAGAATACAAAGCTTTTCTTCGTATTATAACACCTGAGTAATTATATAAGCTGAGCCTGAGGGCCGAAGGCCCGAAGGCGAAGCTTCGTAGCCGCGAAGGCCGAAGGCCGAGCTCCGCGTAGGGCCGAAGGCCCGAAGCGTTCAACACAGGCGCGCCAGCTCGTGAGGCCGAAGGCCGAGCTGCCAGAGTCCAACGCATCCATGCTACTCAATGAAAAAGTGTAACATGAAAACGAATCGGAGGGCCGTAGGCCCGACGATTCGTTTCGACAACTTGCGAAGGCCGAAGGCCGAGCTCCGCGTAGGGCCGAAGGCCCGAAGCGTCCAACACAGGCGCGCCAGTTCGCGAGGCCGAAGGCCGAGCTGCTTGAGTCCAGCGCTCCCATGCTACGCAATGAAAAAGTGTAACATAAAAACGAATCGGAGGGCCGCAGGCCCGACGATTCGTTTCGACAATCCGCGAAGGCCGAAGGCCGAGCTCCGCGTAGGGCCGAAGGCCCGAAGCGTCCCTCAGAGGCGTGACAGCTCGCGAGGCCGAAGGCCGAGCTGCAGGAGTCCAAGGCATCCATGCTACTCAATGAAAAAGTGTAACATGAAAACGAATCGGAGGGCCGCAGGCCCGACGATTCGTTTCGACAATCTGCGAAGGCCGAAGGCCGAGCTCCGCGTAGGGCCGAAGGCCCGAAGCGTCCCTCAGAGGCCTGACAGCTCGCGAGGCCGAAGGCCGAGCTGCAGGAGTCCAGCTCAAAAGCCCAAAAACTGCGATAAAATTAGAAAATAATACAAAATCAATAATAAAAAAATTAAAGAAAATAAAAAAAATATCTCCAATACCCCACCCCTCCAGTCGACAAAAAGAAAGGCCCGCGAGGCCCTTGGGCCTCGCGCACAGAGCAAAAAACTAGTTTGTTGTTATAGCGGCATATCACGGCCTATCAAGGTTTGTGAGATACAGCTTGTTGACAGATAGACCGACGGACTTATATGACGAGACTGACTTAATTTCGTCAAAAATATATTTCTATTTAGAGTTGGGCAAAAAGTAATATGATTACTTCTGTAAATTACATTTGTATGTGTACTTTGTAATATATATTACAAAGTACACATACAAAAGTAATCGGAAGGAGTAATATTACTTTTTGCTCAACTCTGTTTCTATTCAATGAATCGATTTATATCCGGATATCCTAATGAAAGAGAATGGTACCCGGATATACGAAGTGGCAACCCTGAGTATTTTTTTCAAAAATGTATATCTCCTATTTTCCACGGAATTAGACGGAGATTTAAATACAGTTGATTAAGATACACGTGAGCTATCACGTGCTAAAATATCTCCATCTAATACGGCGGAATTTCGGAAATATTTAATGTAAACCGAAAAGTCTAAAAATCATATTTTCTTCGAAAGTACTAACGGTAATTTTATTTTTTTAATTGCGAATGATAGGGAATTACATCCGCATTTACGTGGTATTATCAAAAAAATTTCAAGTATACCTGTTTTTAAGAAATAAAAAATAATGTAAATTTCATGACCCGGATATAAGCAAACTTTGATGATTTTTATAAAAAAAAGTACTCGTCCTAATGAGGTGGGAGTTCTAGTCTGATATTTGTAATAGTATTGTCTATCGGATTTTGTAAAAAAAGGAAGGTGAAACAAAAATAGGGTTTTTAAAACACTGTGGAGGGGTGCGGTGATACATCGAGCGTCCATTCGTCCAAGGGATTTGGCCGACGGTCAGGCCACGCGCTGACGTTTGCATTTGTTTAACATGGACCGCGCGCCCGGTTCACGCCTCGCTTGACCGTCCACTCAATTTGCCCACTTACGGCACTTACCCCCTTATTCATTAACGTCTCCTAACGTAGCAAACCGCTAAGTACTGTTTGACCCTTTCGGTCTTATCAATATGTCTATAAGAGCGAAGGAGACTAACAATACTTATAATCTGCAAGATCTAAGAATGAACTTTTAACCTTTTGCACGCCAACGACCGATATATTGGCACCGCAGGTTCAACGCCAAAGACCGATATATAAGTCTTGGACCACCGAGCAATATAGACCTACACCGAGGGGCCGCACATAGTGTGCCACTAAGAGGGATAGACATAGTCACTTACTACTAAGAAGATACTTGTGTGTGTGGCACTTAGACTTAGCATCTAACACACACACACACAAAAAATAGTGGCACAGTGATAAGGACGGAAGATTATCGTTCCTTTTCACTTCCACTAGTAAAAAGTTTCATAAGACCATCCCTTTCGTTCTTGCTATTATTATTACGTTGTCAAATCCATATCCATATTCTAAATCCATGACCTACACGCATGTACGTAAAAGTCAATTTCAGTTTTGACATTTTGTTGACGTGGCGTCTGGGTGACAAGCTTGTGCTGACTGCTTCTGGTTCAGCTTGACTGCTTCTGGTTGTGACAGCAGTGACGTGAAGTGGAAAGGTTAACAGTTATAGATTAATCCTTATTAATATGATGATGGTTGGCCGTGTGGTGACGGCAGTAAGAATACATTTGTCATCACCCCAACTCTTCTCGCGGGTGTCGTAAGAGTCGACTAAGGGATGGAAGTGTCACTGACCATTCTTTAATAGAAGATTGATGATGGGCAGCAGCGTCATCAATGTCATAATAGTGCACACATTACTGCGATCGCCAACCCGTTTGCCCAGCGCGGCGATTATGGGCATTTACCTCCTAATGCGTACGCATAGTTAATAGGAGAGGCCTGCGTCTAGCAGTGGACTACATGGGCTGATGATGAATATGATGGTAAGACTCACCATTTTTCCAATAGACTTAACGTCATACATTCATTTCTAAACTTTTAAATGTTCGTTCTTAAAAATAGCGGCTTGCTAAGTTAGAAGACGTATGAATAAGGGGGTTAGTGTACACGTTGTGCCGCAAAACTAAGGGCACCCAGCGTCGTTCAAGCACTCCATGAACTGCTTGTCGCAGACGCAAGTCCATAACCCGCAGCGGTCGAAGCCGTCGTGGCAGGACGGGTAGCCATTGTTGCAGCTCCATTCGTAGGAAGACACGTACATGCTACTGTGGCAGTCGTAAAATCGGGTGTTGTCGTCGTAGCACACGTCGTGTTGTTCGCAGCAACTGTAGAATAAACGGGTAGCTAAAGAATAAAGAATTAAAACCCTAACATAACATTTGACGGAACTATACCTAAACTGCGCCCAACCGGCGCATAGGCATCAGCATTCTTTAACCCTTAGGTGCATACAGTATCAAAAACGATACGACCGAAATGACACATGTCGAAATAAGTATTCAATTGCAACTGTCACACTGAGCAATAGAGTTCTAATTGGCATCGATTGTTTATATAAGTCATTTCAGAAATAAAATGTGTGATACCATGTGCACCTAAGGGTTAAAATGCAGTTAAAAACTCATACGACTGCGATCGCCAAGCCACCTGGTTTTTCTGGCCGGCGACTGACGCTTGTCCGCCGCCGACGACGTTCAAATGTTTTGTTCGCGAATGTTTGAGGGTGGTTTCTCTGAAACGTCGCCGGCAGCGAGTAACCGACGACGTGTCGGAGAAACCACCCTCAAACATTCGCGAACAAAACATTCGAACGTCGTCGGCGGCGTACACGCGTCGGTCGCCGGTCGCCGGCCAGAAAAACCAGGGCCTAAGAGAAGTTCCATTGCAATTACAGCAATAGGCACCTAACCACTAATGAAAGACAAATTAAATATCTTTAGGTATGTCATTCTCTGAGGATTCTTGATACAGTGGACGTCTACCACCTAATGATGATGATCCCCGATATTGTGTGGACAAATTGGGTACTTATTACGCATTAATCAATCATTAATGACACACAGAACCTAACGGTCCTCTTGGTTGTTTTGTAGACACAGTGAATCGTTCCATTTTTGAAGAGTCGGCGATGCTATGTAACACCACTGAAGTTACAAGCGGCTACAGGCTTGCTACCGCGAACTCCGAAGCTAGCAAACTTCGGGGATTTGTCTCTGTCACTCTAATGACGCCTTCGTTGGTGTGACAGAGACAAATCCCCGAATATTGCGAACTTTCGATTTGCGAGGTTGCTTACCACTAGCAGCCCGTAGGTAGTAAACACAGTAAGGTTAATTAGTTTTATACGATTGTAGCACTTTATGTACAGTGTAATTCTGAATCGTAGTTTTTCTGCGATTTTGCTGACGCACCCCCGAGGGTTGACAAAGAGTTGGCGTCATCATAGTAGCTCACTATCTAAGACAAAAGTTAATCACCTGTCAATGTCGTTTATAGGAATACCGGAACCGCCAAAGCCGCAATAGTTTCCATAGTATTTTAAATTCCATGGGTTACACTTGGTCGCGCATTCAATCATACTGTATAGATTTAGCATTCCTCCTACGGATGACTGCTCAACATTTCTGTAAAGTGATTACAATTTGTGATATAGCGATCTGGTATGACATCGTCGCTCACCATAAATTGGATAGTTTGGATCCTATAGTTATGATCTCCATAGTTTGGATTTTCTATATAACCTAGGTGTGTAATATTTTAACTGGTTCATAAACATAAAAGGCGTCGGGCTGATTTCAGTCTTCGTGTGTCAGCCCATATATTGGTTACTAAAGCTTATATTAACTTCCATAGTTATAATATTTTCTTCGGTTACCGCGAGGATTACTCATGAAATAAAACTATGAAAACGGATAAACTCGCGTATATTAACTAATTTTAACTTCATTCCGACGTTTCGAACATAGTTCCGTTATATTCCGTTTTCATAGTTTTTTTTTTTTTTTTTTTTCCATAGTTATGTTATGTATGACTTTTAAGAGTTTTAAGTTATGCTACTGGACTTACATATCGTCGGCTGACAAGCAAAACTCACTAAACTGTCACTACTCTTAGCAACCTCTTATGTCAGTATTAAATCAGAACTGAGTTACGAGCTTTATTTCAAGTAGGTATTTGTTACTTAGTGAGTTTTGCTTGTCAACCGACGATATTTATGTACTTTTTATGTAAGTCCAGTAACATAACTTAAAACTCTTAAAAGTCATAACATAACTATGGAACTAATGGAAGTTAATATAAGCTTCAGGTGAAAATAAATATACTACGGATTCTGACACGTTACTAAATAGCTATTCAATAATTAATTTCCTTTAGCGTTTTTATTTATTAACCACAGACCACAGTACATGTAACATAAACGTACCCTGTTCTATTGTATCCGCGCCGTTGCTCTTTTAGGCTTCCTGGCGGCTCTGTAACAAATTTGGGTAAAATGTATACCTACTTTACTTTCCTTAGTTCACTAGAGTAAGATAAATTATTTACTTGTCGTAAATTTATTTACTTAACCCTTAAACGCAAAGGCTACAACTATTAAGTGGAAATGGGAGCTACATATAAGCTATCATGTCGCTTCGCACAGCCTAGGACTTCGATCCACCTAAGAAAGGTAATTGCATCTTCGTCTGAAAACCCTTACATAAAATTGGTGAAAACAGGGATTCGTAGTCTCCTTTCCTCTTAGACCAATAATTAAATAGATATCAATATTGAAATTATTATTTAATAATGTGAAGAAAGTTGTCTATGTTGGTAAGTTTTTAATAATATACGAAATATTTTTATTATGGGTTTCTGAAAACGCATTTATGTTGATGTCAAAAAAGCAAAACATACCGACAATATACCTAGGCGTGACAAAAATAGATTTTACTGTAAAAGAAATGCTGAAATGTCAATATTCAGGGAGGAAACAGGGAAATATGGAAAAAGACAGCTCTCATTTCCTCTTAAATGGTGTGATATGTAGATTCAAGACTCAAATGCGATTTCTTGGATTCTTGGTACCATTTGACACCATTATGCATTAGACATTCCAGAAGCAATTAATGCATTTTGTTATAACTTATAATTAGTTAATTTACCTATCAGGTACTTTCGCTATAGATAGATAGGATATTCAGAAACCTTCCGAATACTATGTTAATATTTTCTGAATACTCACCCGAGCCTTTGACTTGATGTATTAATGCAAAAATTGCAATAAAGACCAACTGCAGTATACACACCATAGTGCAATGTGCAATTCTGACACAAAATGAGGGAAAGAATGAGTTCTCTAATTAATTATGTTTTTTATATTTATCAATTCAATTAAAATGGCAATACTGATTATTTTGTGATATAAATATGTAATGTAATTAAGTTAATAAAATTAATGAGTACGATAATGTAGCCGTACGTATAAATTTAAGAACCATTGATTTAATTAAAATTCCTACTTCTGTACATAGTTCTAGGTGATATACAATATTTAATAAGTTGACTAACCCACTGCTTCCTTGCTCATCATCATAACCAAGGTTCTTAACTCTTACACAGATAACACAAATCTAAATAAGTAATTCTGAATGGATCGTATTTTTTTATATCGTTACAGAAAGAAATGTACTACAGGCAATGACAGAACGTGTTCGCGATCTAGATCCAGATCTCGGTCCGGGGGATCTCGCTGCAGCAGTCAAAGTCGCGTGCCAATTAAATTGCCCTGCACGACTGCATATTCCGAGTAAGTACAATAGTAATTAATAACCTTCACCAAGGTCTACCGCGAACCACGATCTACGTCTTGCCACTTTGTCACTCTTACGTTTGAATTCACAAGTGCCAGAGAGACTCCGTTCTTGGGTCGCGGTAGGTCCTTACCCCTTTATTCCTAAACGTTCGCTAACTTAACAAGCCGCTAATAATTGTTTGTCCCTTTTGCTCTTATGGACACATTGTTAAGACCGAAAGAGACAAACAATTATTAGCAGCTTGTTAAGCAGACGGTTATGATTTATGAATAAGGGGGTTAGGTTATATATCTAGGCGCGAGACTCGCGAGTTTTTTCGTCTGTGATCTTAATATTTCTATTTAGCCAATACAAAATGTGACATGGATGGGTTATAACCGCAAGAACCCTTTTTCCTTATCCCGTTTCCCATAACTCCCACACTTGGGTCCTTATTTATAAACGTTTTTAACTTAGAAATCCGGGAAGTCTTGTTTGTTCCTTTCGGTTTCATATACATGTTGATAAGGCAGAAAGGGATAAATAATACTTATCGGCTTGTTAGGTTGGTATACGTTTATGAATAAGGGGGTTGTGCAAACTGAGTGGACGCTCGAGCGGGGCGGCCAAGTTAAGCCAATGCAATCTTATGCGCGTGGCTTGAAAAAATTCGGGGATTTTTCTCTGTCACTCTTATGACGCCTTCGTTGGAGTGACAGAGAATCCCCGAAATTCACAAGCAGGCCTGAGTCTAGATAAGATAATTTATTACTCAAATTTCTCGCCCGCCACGCTACACGCTCCGCCGAATGCTTGGCTTCGAGCTAGCGTTGAAAATGTCGGAAAAAATCAAATGTTTTTTTCAGGAACATATGAAAATTTCGTTTTTTTCGGGTTTTTACAGAAATAGTCAATGTCACTGTCACTCGTTGCCAACTTTTTCAATTGACTTTGCCTCGATGACATCGCGTTATCTTGGTATAAATTTAAATTAGATCTAATTCGATTTGATTTAGAGTTGAAAACTATAGTGGAAACTTTCATTGATTTTTTCGAAAAAATCCGGACAAAATTTAGCTGTTTGGAAACAAACTAGATTTAATCAGGAAATTTTCAACGCTACTTCGAGCGTCTATTCAAGCCTTACACTACTTAGCACGATTTGCACCAAACCCTCTGTCAGCACAGCGTTAAATCGTTCCCTAAAAAATATTGTATGTGAAGTTCCATAGTAATATTAGTAATCTGCTAGGTAATGTGGATCGGCCTGTCAAATGTGGTTGCTACAACCCGCCCTTAGACGCCTTCGTTGGAGTGACCGAGAATCCCCGAAATTCACGAGCTCCGCCGAACGCTTGGCTTCGAGCTAGCGTTGAAAATGTCGGAAAAAATCAAATGTTTTTTTCAGGAACATATGAAAATTTCGTTTTTTTCGGGTTTTTACAGAAATAGTCAATGTTACTGTCACTCGTTGCCATCTATTTCAATTGACTTTGCCTCGATGACATCGCGTTATCCTGGTATAAATGGAAATTAGATCTAAAAGAACTTTAGAGTTGAAGATTATAGTGGAAACTTTCATTGATTTTTTCGTAAAAATCCGGAAAAAAATTAGCTCTTTGGAAAGAAACTGGATTTAATCCGGAAATTTTCAACGCTACTTCAAGCGTCTACTCAGGCCTTACACTACTTAGTGCGCCACCAAACCATCTGTCAGCACAGCGTTAAATCGTTCCCTAAAAAATATTGTATGCGAAGTTCCATAGTAATCAGCTAGGTAATGTGAATCGGCCACAAGGTAGGCAGGCTCAAACATCAGGCGGCATGAAATCCATACTTCCCGTATCCCTTAAGGCCCTGTTCCCCTAGACCCACGTGCAAGAGACCAGTCTCGCCGAACCAACGGCGCCGAGATTTCTGCGTGTACAACGTGGACGTGCCCACTGGCGAGTTTTGGAACAGTGCTGTTGGCTACGATTGCGATAGTGATGACGTTGAAAGGTACTAATATGGACCTTAATCCGTTGCGACAAGGTTTATGAACAGACATCGGATTCCATGGGGCGAATTTTCTAGACAGCTAGGGACTTCATATACCGATAAACTCATTCATCGATACTAGTTCTACTTCTACATACTAGTGACTGCCCCCAACATTGTATATATTTTTGGTAACTATGTATTGGTCTGAAGACAAGTATGGAAGTCACACTTAGCGTCTTTGATCATTTTATATTTATGAGTGAAAATAAATAATGCGCATTCAAAAAATAGAAGACTTGCTTAAAAAGCAACTTGAAGTAATTTAACGCGGGTCTAAGCTTCAACAATAAAAGATGGGACAGTTATGAAGAAAGTAATTGTGAGGAATAAAATTTTAAAAACGTTTCCAATAAGAATGACAAATTTTAATTGTTATTATATTTAATTGTACTCTTTTAATAAATAAAATACTTTATAAGCAAAACTTTGTGTGATCACTAGTATTTAAAACTAATATCGATAAATGAATTTATCGATATAGGAAGTCCCTAGCTGTCAAGACGATTTGCCCCACGGTATCCGATGTCTGTTTATGAATAACTGATTTAGACGATGATGAATACTTGGAGGCGTACTGCACTACATACAGTCAAGGAAATTGATTCGCGTACCGTCTTAAGTCTAAATTGTTGATGTCAACCGAGAACACTAAGGGTTATCTTTATTTGCAATACTAACATGACGTTTGTGCCGAGTAGTATGTTTACGAGCATTTCCGAATACACGTCAGTTTGAATGGTCTTGTCACTTGAATATTGATGTCAAAAACGACGAATTATATAAATAAGAATATGGCGGCAAATTAATCATCAATCCATCACGGTGACTTTGGACATAGACGTACTGAAAGCAGTGACCATAACCAATTGCAGGTCTACCAACCTGACCTGACGTAACGGATAACTCCGATTGGTTAAATCGAACATCAACGAAGTGTGTAAGGTTCAGGTAGCCAACATGATAAAAATGTGACTTCCATGACACATATCATCGTAAATACTACAGTGCCATAAACATAGTTTAGTGTTGCCAGTGGTTGCTAGAACTGCAGCGGCAATAGCGACGCCGTCACTGGGTCAGAAAAGTTTGTGGTGCTATAATTAAAAAGGTTGCAGTAACTCACCGACAGACGTCTGTGGAATGATTACAAAGAAAAATGTGAGATAGGTGTCAAACTTGCAACAGACAGGGATAGAAATATAAGTTCCTCCTTTATTATATATTGTGATAATGATAAGTTCCTGAAATGAATGTTTCTGCAACTTGTCCATCAAAATAAATTTCACAATAAAAAAAAAGTTTTTTGCTTAAAATGTTTAATATCTAGTATAAGCACCATAACAATCAGAGACAGCTTGTAGTCGGGCCGGCATCGACTCTACTATCTGACTACAAATATCTGATCCACGCAACGCCTCCCATACTTCGTGGCAGTGTCGTTCTAGGGCTTGCTTTGTCCTTTCTTGGCCATTTTCCCACATTTGCACCATAATACCCCATATGTTCTCAATGGGGTTTAAATCGGGTGATTTGCTTGGCCAATCAATTTCAATTATTTCAGGATGTTGACGAAACCAATTTTTAGTGACCCTTGCCTTATGAATTGGACAATTGTCGTGAACAAAGTGTATATTTGGAACTTCTTCCTGGGGATAAACGTTTCGCACAGTGGGAACCATGATTGTATCCATTGTTTCTACATAATCTATGGAATTGGCTCGCGAAGGTATCTGGGCAAGCTCGCCGACCCCCGCAGAAGATATCCACCCCCACATATTGACACTTATACGCCCTGACGCCCGGTTTGGAACAACATGATCTTCTGAATACCGCGTCCTGTCATATCTCCACAAACTCAATCGTCCGTCTTGTGATGAACGAAAGGATTTTTCATCTGTAAATATAACAGTGCTCCAATCAAAATGTCTGTAACGGCGTGCAAATTCAGCTCTTGCTATCTTGTTGGCATCAGTCAATGCTACTTTTTTCGCATGTCGCCTGTGGTGAATGCCGATACCGTGAAGATAATTTCGCACTGTGCGTAAGCAAACTTCAAATCGATCAGCAAAATATTTGGTTGGCGTGAAAGGATGTTCTTCATAACGTTGCCGCATTTCAATAACTTGTTCAGGCGTCAGACGCCGTGAACCGTGATTAAAACGTCGGCGATCTTCTGTATGGCCTTCTTCTCCATATCGAGTGATCCATAGTCTCACTGTTGTTCTAGACATATTTAATAACCGAGCTATACCTCGAATGCCGTGGCCCAGCTCATGTAATGTAATTATTTCACTTCTTCGTTCCGCGTAGTTTATTCGATGCATTTTTAGTTTTATTAGTTTGACTTTTGATTATGTCACCAATTTGACATTGCCAAAAAATATTTTTATAGTTAAATCGTAAAACTATAAATAGGTTAAGGTTATATTAACTAGACAAAACTGTTTGACATAGCAAAACAAATCGAATGATGTTTATATAAGGTTGAGGTTTGCATAACTATAACCCGATCATGTGTCATTTTACTTACGTAAACCAGTTTCATTCGCTTAAAGGAATATAAACCTTAAAGTAATCCTTTGTTTCAAGCAATAAATCATCCAGACGGTACGCGAATCAATTTCCTTGACTGTACCTGTCTCAATATTTACTCCTCTCCTTTTTCACAATCCCCTCCTACTAATAATCTTGGGAATCCCACAAACGTCACAAAAGTGTTACGGACACGGTTAACCTATGTTTACCCCGAGTCAGTTTTTAATAGTTATTATACAGGGTGACTTTTTTTCGACCGTTCAAATTCTACGTAGTGAATGTGTAGGTATGGGGACAAAGTCGAAATCGCGAAAAAAAAATCAGCTGTTTCATACAAATTGGCGGCATTACGCCGGCCGAAATGTATGAAACAGCTGATTTTTTTTTCGTGATTCCGACTCTGTCCCCATAGTAAAAGTTGGTCAGTATGACCAGAGATTATTTAGTTTAAGTAGATATATCAGCACCATACATTAAAATGCATCCACCTGAAATGTCGTCACTACTAGACGGCGCCACGGTTGTTCGTGAGCATGGCATACAGATGGCTCTGAAACAGTATATACACTACCTTTGTTGTTCGTCCATTGGCACAGATGGCTCTGAAACAGTATACACTACCTTGCCACGAACGAAACGCATGATCACTTGCAACACATAGCATATTTTGCCGTATCACTATATAGGGAGGTTGGTAATGTGGTTCATGCGTTCGGCTGTGAAGCAGTGGTACCAGGTTCAAATCCTAACTATACGCGCTGAATATGTTCTTTTATTTCTTTTTTTTTCAAACTTTGTTTTTTTATTTTTTTGTTGCGCATAATCTTTGATTTTGTAAAAACAGTGTTTTACAAGGTGCAAACGGGCGGGTTTTTATTTTGTTGTCGTTTTATAAAATTTTCCATATATGGACTTTTATACATTTTTTCTAATCAGAATCACGAGCTCTTTCGTTTCGTTTTATAGTTATACAAAGTGATCATAGATCCGATAGATACATATGTATACATACAGGGTGTTACATACATAATTATACAGGGTGAAAATGAGTATACAGACGAACTTGAAGCGTGAAGAGTGTACCTGACAGAGTTGGGTTATACTCGTTTCTGACTAATTCGCAAACGTTGAATACAATTTTCGGGTCCATTATGAGATCCAAGATGGCAGCAACTTATTTTTGCAATTTTCATCATTATACTCGTTTCTGACTAATTCGCATACGTTGAATACAATTTTCGGGTCCATTATGAGATCCAAGATGGCGGCAACTTATTTTTGCAATTTTCATCATTATACTCGTTTCTGACTAATTCGCATACGTGGAATACGATTTCCGAGTCCATTCTAAAATCCAAGATGGCGGGAACTTTTTTTTGCAATTTTCATCATTATACTCGTTTCTGACTACTGATGTGCCGTTCCCGGGAATATTCCCTACGAGGGAATATGCCCGGAAACATTCCCGGGAATATGCCCACCGACAGGGAATATAGGGGAATATTGAAATTGTGTATTTATACAAACTTAATTTTTCGGAATTACGCTAAAATGTAAATCTTAAACCGTGTAACTGGATAATAAACGGAGTAACTTACATAGTATAGGAAATTCCCAATACTCCCGGGCATATTCCCATTGTTCCCGGGAATATTCCCAATGTTACTGGGAATATTCCCTTGGTTAAAATAATACACATTTTAAGAGAGTATATCTTTATTACACAAAAACGTTACAAATTATTACAGGTTTAGTTTTAAGTACAATTAAATTACCACTTGTAAAAAAAAGTAAAATACCAAAATAAAGGAAAAAATCGTGGCATGCACATAAGGTAAAAAATCGTAAAAATTATAGGAAGCAATATTAACTAATCATCACAGTTCAATTTATTCCGTGCTCATACTGCTCATCGATGTATTTGGTATTTCTGCTGTGATTGAGTTTTGGCTCGGCTCTCGATATTGAGTAGGTGGCGAGTGGCGACGTCGAACAACCGGGTACATCATTCGCTTCACTTGAGCCACTGTTTGATTTGTTTTTTCTACATTCTTTTAAAAAAAACTGCACCTCACATGGTGTTTTAGAGCATTTAGCTAAGTGGCAGGCGAATTTTGTGGCATTTTTGTATGACTACACAGCATTGCAATAATTGCAACAATAAGTTACTTTATTGTTAACAGTTCGCGTGGTGAAATGTTCAAAAACTTTGCTCTTTGGCTTCATGATTTAAGCTCATATACGAACGTATTCACTGCACTAGATCCATAAGAAGACTGCATATGTAGTGAATAATGCCTTATTTATCTTCGTATTTTTACGGAAACGCCCGATCGTGTCATACTTAAGGCTTGTTTACGAAATAAAGTAGCCATTGCTGTATAATTCTTTTTTTTTGTATGAGACCATACCTTAGTATGGGTGTTATTACAAAGAAGGGCTCTTTGCCTATCTTCTCGGACGCTGTGGTTGATATTTATATCAATTTCTCTATAATTATGGACTTTTATTTAAACTGCTGGATTTAAGTAGTGTTTCTTCTTATTTTACCATTTTGGATCATTTAGTTTCCCAATGGTTCTTAACTAAATTACAATAGCTTGACTTAACTTGACTTAATGTCCTATGTCCCCTAGATGGGGCAGAGGGCGTCCACAGTGCGTCGCCATCCCGAACGGTCTTGAGCTTCGCGCTTTACTTCGCTCCAGGTCATCCCTATCGCCTTCGCTTCTGCAGTGATCGTCCGCCGCCAGGTATGCTTGGGGCGGCCACGTTTTCGCTTTCCTTGGGGATTCCAGTCTAGGGCTTGCCTCGGTATATGGTCGGGGTCCCTTCGGAGCGTATGGCCAATCCAGTTCCATTTGCGGCGTTTGATCTGCTGGTCGATCGGTGTCTCACCACAGCGTTCCCATAGATCTGTGTTGCAGATTTTCTCGGGCCAGATCACGCCGAGAATGCGGCGAAGACAGCGGTTGATAAAGACCTGTAGCCGGTGCGAGATGTCTTTAGTGACCTTCCACGTCTCACATCCGTACAGCAACACGGATTTCACGTTGGACCGGAATATCTTGAGCTTAACTCTCCGAGTCAGTTTCCGCGATTGCCATACAGGACGAAGCTGTGCGAAGGTTGCTCTCCCTTTGGCGATCCTTGAAGCGATGTCCTCTTCGGTCCCTCCAGTTTCCGACACTACACTACCGAGGTACGTAAATTTGTGGACTGTCTCCACGCCCTCTGTGCCAATGAGCAACGGTACCGTGCTGGTTGCTCCGCACCTCATGTCTTGGGTCTTCCTGGTGTTGATTTTAAGTCCCGTCTCCAAGGCCTCTCGCCGTAGGTCGTCCATTTTGGCTTGCATGTCGGCACGTGTGTGGCTCAATAGGCATAGGTCATCGGCATAGTCTAAGTCTTCCAGCACGTTGGACAGCCCCCACTCTATGCCGCGGCGCTTACTGTTGGTCTTGACCATGATGCCATCGAGAACGACAAGGAAGAGGAGAGGGGAAAGAAGACACCCCTGGCGTACACCCGCATGAACAGGTATATCCTCCGAGATGAGACCGTCGTGAGTTACTCTACAGGAGTAGTTCCTGTAGATGGCCTTAATCTACTAAATTACAATAGCAATACTATAATAAACTGTGAATCTCGTGTTTACAATTT